>PISX010028004.1:0-22251 GCA_004024625.1 Mellivora capensis
GGAGTTAGGGCCCTGGCCGCGATGGTAATGAGACCCAGAGACCTGACGGTCCCCCTTGACTCCTGTCCTTATGCAGAGCCGTGTGTCCTGGGCCTGGGACAGCCACCTAAGTGCCCCCCATGGCTGCCAATCTGAGGTTTCCTCCTCATTGATGATCGTCTCTGGTCTAGCCGGTCTGGCCGCGGGACCTCCCCTGGGAGCCGGCTGAAACCAGTCCCCCATGGGATCAGAAGCCAGCGGGCGGTTTCCCAGGGAAGTTGGCTGTAAAGACCACATGCGTTGGAACCTGCTAAGGAAGGTTGGAAGCAGCTAAGACCAGCTGCTTAGACCATGATGGATTTCCATCTTCGCTGTGTTCCCTCAATGTCCTCTACTAACAACTTAAATTATAAAACTGGGTAATTTCCCCTTGTAAAACTTCTCTAGTATTTTCCACGGGTTAAAAGCGGCAGGGCCCTAATGGAGGCAGGGTATTTCACCAGGCACCCATCAGCAGCCTAGGATGTAATGGGGAGGGGGAGGGAGGCCGGCATCCCTCCTATGGGACTTTCACGGCAGGAATGTCTTCGTGGGAAGGCAGGATTGTGAACAGTAGCAATATTTTGCTTGAGGGATGCCCGGTAGCTTTTGACACATAGAACCTCTGACATACCCTGGGTGGGTCACCTCCTGGAGTCGGGGGCATTTGGTAATGGACCTTCTTTACTTCTCTGGGAGCGTGGCCCCAGTAGGCTTTTTCGGCCCCCAGGGACTCTACGTTGGACTGCCTTTTAACCCACTGGAGACAACTTGGATTGCAAACTTTAGGAAAGGACTGGTTTGTAAAACTGCATGGCCTCAGCGGGAACTGTCAGATCTCTTGTCCGGGAAACAGGATTGTGGTCTCTATCAGTTAACTGTTTGTTTTTCCTTGAGGGCAGCCAGGAGTGCCTGAGGAGTGTCCCATATGTCCCATGGGGAGGGGGTCGTGGGGTGTCCCTTTCTGCTTGTCCTCGGCTAGACTTCTGCTCCCTCGTCTCCCGTGTTCTCAGAGGAGTCTTATTTGACGAAGTACTCGGGGTAATGGAGTAACCAACCATTAGTGCTTGTTGAACTCTCACTGAGAACCAGCCGCTGCCACGCACAGTAGCTCGTCTTTACCACTTCTAGGAGGTGGGTCTGTCGCAAGCCCCATTTTACAGAGAAGGTTCCGTGGCTTTCCACTGTCCCTGGGCGAGTTAGTAGCACATTCAGACCAGGAGACATGCCCTTAAAATGGAGCTCATTGCCTCTGTTAGCCTAAATTTCAGCCACCGTGTCCTGTCCCTGTCAGGACCTTCCAGAGTGGACGGTGTTGTCGCAAGGGCCTCTCAGTTTGGACACATTCCTTCTTCCACACTTCACAGCCCCTCGGCCAGCAGCTCCCTGTGGACACGTTGTAGGTCCTTCATTTCCTTTCTCTGTGATCGCTTCCTAGTAGCCATCAGGGAACTGGTTTGGTTTTACTCTAAGTTTCTGAGTTCTCTTGTTTCTTGGATGCAGGCAGAACACGTGCATTCGTGGGTCAGAAACCAAGGGTCTGTAGCTCAGCTCAGTGCAGCTGGCCTTGAGGGGTCAGCCTGCTGGTTCCCTTGGATCCAGTGGGCCCAGAAGGGTGCCTGTACCTGCATTCAAGAGAGAAACCCGGAATTTGGGGAATCTGCATATTTAGTAGTAGGTGGTGAGCAACCCTGCTTTTTACTTGGGGTTAGGGGTGGGGGGGAAGACCCTGCTTCATTTCTCAAAGTTATAAACAGCTTGGACAGTGGCCCAAGTGAAGGGGCTAGCAGTTAGGGCCTTGTGGGGCCAGAACCAGTTTGAGAGGCCCAAGGAGGGCCGTCTTTCCTAATGGCTGGCAGAGGCTGGGATGTCCGCGCTCGGCACTTCAGCACGCCTCCGGTTCTGTCTCTGTTTGGAGAGGAAGAGTTGAATTAACTAACCTTAACATTTCTCCAAGTATTCTGCCTTTAGAAATTACATTTAGGAAGAGATTAGTTTGCACGTACTGTTGGCCCTTGAACGACGTGGGGGTTGGGGGCGCTGACATCCGTGCAGTTGAAAATGCACATAACTTGCGGCTCACCAAAAACTGAACTGGGAGCGCACTGTGGACTGATGACATAAACAGTCACTTAACTTGCTCTTTGTGTTGTGTTCGGTCCTCTGTTCTTACAACTGAGTTAGCTGGAGAAAAGGAGACGTTACGAGAACATCGTAAGGAGGAGAAAATGCATCTGTAGCGCTCTGCTGTGAAAAGTCCAGGCCAGACCTGCCCGTTGGGGTCAGCCGGGCTCCCCCACAGCCGGAGCTGCTCTGCTCCGGTCTCCTCAGGCGCTGGGCTGTTTGGTGCCCTTCACCTCGTTCTTCCGTGCATTCTGCAGACTCTTACTTCAGATGGCAGGTTACTTTTTAACTACATTTAAAATTGTAATTTTCCTCCAACTTTTTATTGTGAAAATTTCCAAACCTACAGAAAAGTTGGAAGGAGAACATTGAAGACGTGGACACCCTCCCCTGGTGCACCGCATTTCTGTGTCCTTCCCTCCGGGCGCGGGTTCTCTCCCCTGAGCCGTGTGAAAGGAGGTCATTGCGGCCGAGGCCCTTCTCGGGGGACTGAGGCTGGTGCTGTCTGGCTGCGGGGCCTTCAGCGCAGCCGAGAGCCGTAGCATCGGTGTCCTGGGCAGGCTTGGACTCCACCCCCGCCGCGGTGCTGTCCCGTGCGGGTCCGGCCCACACTCTGCGCCAGGTGGTCTTGCTGGCGCGGAGTCTCGCATCCGGAAGAGTCCTCTTGCCAGTTTCTGGGAGCGGATTTAGACTGTGACAACGTTTCTAAAATGTCCCAGGCAGTGGACTCGTGGCTGTGCCACCGCCCGCCTTTGAGTCTCGGGAGTCGGTTTGGGCGAACCAGGCCAGCGTAGGCGTCCTGCAATGTCAGGAGGTTTGCCCTGATGCTCCTACCTGCCGCTCCAGCAGCCAGGACCCTTCTCCCGTCGTATGGCCCTTGAACATCCCGCCCCACACCCTTCCTGAAATGCTTTTGGCTTTCATCCGTGGCCTCCCAGCTGCGCTATTGCGTGCGTGTTTGCCAGGCGGTGGCTCTCACTCTGTGTGTTAGCTGCTACTTCATCTGTTATTTATTTATTTGACAGACAGAGATCACAAGTAGGCAGAGAGGCAGGTAGAGAGAGAGGGGGAAGCAGGCTTCCCGCCGAGCAGAGAGCCCGATGTGGGGCTCGATCCCAGGACCCTGGGATCATGACCTAAGCCGAAGGCAGAGGCTTTAACCCACTGAGCCACTCAGGCGCTCCGCCTGTGCTTCTTTTTAAAAGAATCATAGATTGTTGTTTATTGTTGCTAATGCGAAATTATAATCCAGAACCAATACAAGGTTACTCTTATTTTTTTTGAAGCTCAATTTATCCCAGATTTAGCTATTGAGAGCTCCTTCAGACTGGTTTCTGGGGCCTTTTGACACGTCTGCGTCCTTTCCGGAGCTCTGCTTTGCTTTCTGGCACAGTAGTATCTGTGCCGAGCTCATAGACTTGTCCTGTCCCAGCACCGGACCAGTCCTTTCTCCAGGGAGCTGTCGCTGCTCCCTGTGGGAGGGGCGTTTAGGAAATGAATCTGGTGCTGGGTGTGCTCATTGCTCCTGCTAGGGGCTGGGAAGGGGGTCATTACTTCAAGGCCTTGTTAGCAGATGGAGCTAGTAAATTTTTTTTTTAACGGTTTTTTAAAATGTTTAAGGACACATGAGCACGAGCTGGTGGGCAGAGGGAGAAGGAGAAGCAGACTCCGTCTGTATTTTTAAGAAGTTACATGTTCTGGGGGCACCCACCGGGCTCAGTCGGTGGAGTGTGCGACTCTTGATCTCGGGGTTGTGAGTTCAAGCCTTATGGTGGGTGTAGAGATTACTTAAAAAAAAAAAAGACAAGTTCCAAGGGTAGATGACTTCCCCCTCCCTGCAGCCTCCATCTACCAGCTTAGAGCCAGGAGGCACGAGGTGATGAGCAGGTAGAAACCTTCCTGTCTGATTCTGTGAGTGACCCGAGCGCCCAGGAGCTGGATCTGTTTCTCTGGCGGCAGATGCCCGGTATAGGGTCCCTGGGCTGGGGGGAGAGCAGGCACGGGCCGACCCAGCCGCTTGTCACCCGCGGTGTCCGGGGAGCTCCAGTCGCTCTGTGCCGTTGGTCGTGACTCACTGCCCCTTGCGGCTGGGAGGTGAGGGGCGCCTGCCGCGGGTGCGCCGTCCGCCCCTTCTCCATGTCCTCCTGGCCCAGAGCCTCCCGTGGGCCTCAGGTGGAGCCGGTCCCACTGCTGCCGGACCATGCTTCCTCTGCCCGTTGGGATTTCTGTGTTCTCGCTTGGTGAATAAAATCTTCACACCTCATTAGGGTTCATGACTCCAGAGGCTGCCGCAGCACAGGCTGCCGGGACAGAGATGCGGAAGAGCCCCGGCCCCCCGCCGCACCGCACGGGCCCGGGGCCCGCGTCTCTACCCATGCTCGCACGCCGTCCGCAGTTGCTCCGTCCCCGCAGACCGAGTTAGGGGACTTGGGCTTGTCCCTTTGTTTTGTTTTGTGTGTGTGTGTGTGTGTGTATTTTTGCTTAACAACAAGCACCTTGTGGACACTGGCACATCTTCACCAGTGGGGCTGTCTCCTGCTCGCGGCAGCCAGGTGACCTGGGACAGCGACCACCTGTGAAGCTGTTGCAGCTGACGAGTAGAAAGTGGCTTTTAAGCTCTTTTTTCCCCGTAAGCTTTACAGATGAATTTTCAAGTGTCCCTACGACTAAGTGAAACCAGAATGACGTGCCTGCCTTAATAAGCAGCCGCTTGTCCCGCCTGTTGAGTGTTTCTGACACTGTCACCTGTCTCTTGGCCGCTGAAAGATCATTTTGGAACGTTGCCCTGTTTGCTGCTGCCAAGAGCCCAGCTCGCTCCGTGTCCTTGCTCGGCTCCTCCAGAATCAGGAAGATGGATTTTCTTTTTTTTTTTTTTTTTTTTTAAGATTTTATTTATTAGACAGAGACAGCGAGAGAGGGAGCACAAGCAGGGGAAGCAGGAGAGGGAGAAGCAGGCTCCCCACTGAGCAGGGAGCCCGCTGCGGGGCTCGATTCCAGGACCCCGGGACTCTGACCTGAGCTGAGGGCAGAGCTTAGCCGACTGAGCCCCCCAGGCGCCCTGGGAAGATGGATTTTCAAGGCGTCTGACGTGTTCTGCGGGCAAGGGGCTTTGTGTTCCACTCCGCTTACCTATTTTCAAATGTTCCAGGTCTGCGAAGCCATCGACGGCAGGGACGGGGCGTCCTGTGCGGAGCTGGTGTCCTTCAGGCACCCTCATGTCGCCAACCCGCGGCTTCAGGTGGGCGAATGGGCCACGCTCACGGGTGCCTCTGAAGCGAAGCTCAGAGTTCGAGTCAGGAGGAAGCGAATACGGCCGCTCTGTTGGAAATTCTAAGTTCATTGTCGGTGTCTGGGATTCCAGTCCATTTACTGAGCACACACAGGCTGAGTGCCCCGGCCCGTGCTCTGCAGGCAGCTCCCACGTGACCCTCCGAGCCGCAGAGACACACGGTGTGTAGCAAGGTCGTCCAAGGTCATCCAGCACACAGGGGACCAGGCTGTGCCCAGGCCTGTCTGTCCCCAGAGCCCACAGAGGTGTCCTGTTAGAGGTAAATCATCCGTAGGGCACGTCCACGTCTGCTCGTTCCTGTGCTGTTCGTGCCCGGACGCCGGCTGGGTCAGCAAACACCTGTAGCCTGCAGAGCCAGCAGCGTTTGCCGTCTGGCCCTTTGCAGAAAGTGTTTGCCAAACCCTGCTCTAAACCGTCAGTGTCCTTGATCTAGCAGATAAATGCCATGCCAGCCCTGTCTTCCATAGAAAGTACTCTTGGCGTTTTGGGAAGCCCCTTTCCTCATTAGTTCCCACTGGAATACTGGAACGTGGTCCTGTGGGGCACTTTTTCTTCTGAAAGACGCAGGAGCTCTGTGTATTGGCTCAGCTACAGGCTGCACCTCCAACCAGAGCAGCCAGGTTGTGGAGTAGAAGCAGCTCTTAACATTGAGGGTTCCTGGGTGGCTGTCCTGTGTGACAGGGTTCAAAACCATTGCTCTAAGGGGCTCGCTGGCCAGACGCTCCTCGGCTCGGCTGGCCTGTGCCTCCCGGCGCAGCACCATGGGCAGATCTCGGATTACCCTTTGTGATCCGAGGCCCATCCCCGTTGCCCTTCGAGGCAGTTTTCCACTCACTGCTGGCCGTTGTCTGCCTTGGCTGCACCGCCAAGGATGGTGGAATGGGGGGTTTTTCTGCTGCTGCCTCTCCCTTCCTGCACTCACACACGCGGGCAGAGGCTGTGCCCGCTGTCCCCTTCGCTGTAAGGGGCGTGCCCACTGCTCCCCTCACTGTAAGGGCCGTGCCCGCTGTCCCCTTCGCTGTAAGGGACGTGCCCACTGCTCCCCTCACTGTAAGGGCCGTGCCCGCTGTCCCCTTCGCTGTAAGGGACGTGCCCACTGCTCCCCTCACTGTAAGGGCCGTGCCCGCTGTCCCCTTCGCTGTAAGGGACGTGCCCACTGCTCCCCTCACTGTAAGGGCCGTGCCCGCTGTCCCCTTCGCTGTAAGGGCTGCATTCTTTTGAGACAACCGCGGTTCGGTCTCTGCACCGTGCGTTCTTTGGCTGCCTTTTAATTTTATTTTTGTCGTTTTTCTTCTTACCATTTAGATGGCCTCTCCAGAAGAGAAGTGTCAGCAGGTTTTGGAACCCCCTTATGATGAAATGTTTGCTGCTCATTTAAGGTAACCCCCCCGGGGAGGAAGAAAAATAAAGCAAATCTGGAAATTGCTGAGTCATTGAGGGATTTCATTTGACATCGTCTTAGGCTTAGGGGCACCTGGGTGGCTCAGTCAGTTGAGTCTTTGACTCTTGGTTTTGGCTCAGGTCAGGATCTCAGGGTCATGAAATCAAGCCCCATGGCGGGCTCTGCGATCAGTGCAGAATCTGCTTGAGATCTTCCCCTCCCTCCCCTTTCCACCTCTCCCCACTCACACAAATACACTCTTTCTTTCTAAAATAAATAAATAAAAACTAAAAACACACACATATCATCTTAGATTTGAAACAATGGATGGTTTGCTTTGAAAAGAAAAGTGTCTTTGTTTTTTGGGGAGGTTGGTACTATTTTTTTAAATTCAGTTTCGTTAATATACAGCATAGTGTTAGTTTCAGAGGAAGGGGCCAGTGACTCATCAGTCTTACATAACACCCAGTGCTCACTGCATCACGCGCCCCCCTCACTGCCCATCCCCCAGTACCCCATCCTGCACCCCCTCCCCTCCAGCAACCCTCAGTTTGTTTCCTGGAGTTAAGAATCTCTTACAGTTTGTCTCCCTCTCTCATTTCATCTTATTTTAAGAAAAGTGTATTTTTAATTTCACTTTGGTAAAGCCTATGAAAATTTTCTGAAGCTTAAAATACTTTACTTTTTACTTATTTATTTGGCAGAGAGAGAGAGTACACATGGGGGGCAGAGGGAGAAGCAGACTCCCCGCTGAGCAGGGAGCCCAACACAGGGGACTCCATCCCAGGACCCTGGGATCAGGACCTGAGCCAAAGGCAGACGCTCAACTGACTGAGCCACCCAGACATCCCTAAAATACTTGAAATTTTTAATAAACTTTTTTTCATTTCAAAGATCACGTATGGCTTTAAAACTTAAATAGTGGTCATGCGTAATTATATCACGCCCCTCAGGTGGGTGGCGGAGCCGTCCTGTTTTCCGGGGCGGAGTGGGTGGTGGCTCACCACTGACGGGTGTTTTCCATGATGCCTGTGTCTTCACCTCTTTGCCTTGACACGGACGGGGCAAGCACTGGGCAGAGCACATGGAAGACTAGCTTTCCAGTGACATCTTGTGTCTGCTGTGTGCCCTGTTGGAGAGTGGGCTGGACAAAGCCGGCTGTCCCGAAGCAGGAGGCATTGGGCTACCCTCCTGCCCGTGCACCTCCAGGGCTTTCTTTTCAAGAGAAGTCGGGGTGCCACTGGGCTCCTGGTAGATGGAGGTCCCCCGCTCTTTCCTGGCTCTGCGGTGTGTGTTGAGGCTCTAGAGGTGCCGAACGGAAGCCGGAGGGCCGTGCTCTGCCATGACCAGGGCCTGGCGCTTAGAACCTGCTGCCAAGCCCCAGAGCGTCACATGGGTTTCCTCCTGCCCCAGCCCGTTTCAGTTCAAATGTCACCGGTCTGCTGCTTGTCCTCCTTCCGGTTCCTGTGGCCTGGGGCAGGGTTAGGGTTAGGGTGGGGGGAGGGGTGGGCATGTGGGGCTCGCTTGCAGGTCCTGCTGCCTGTGTCCTCACCCCGTGATGTTGCCTTCGCAGATGCACCTACGCGGTGGGGAACCACGATTTCATCGAGGCGTATAAATGCCAGACTGTCATCGTCCAATATCTTTGTTGTCTGGGTCAGGCTCAGTCACGTTCCGGGTGTATATCTGGAGACATTGGGCCACTTCCATTCATACCTTTAACTAGAAAGGAATTGAAAATAACTTTGGGAGAGAAACTCGTTTCACTGTTAATTTCATTCAGGCGCTTAAACGTCTCCTGGGCCTTAAGACCGTCCTCCAGTTGTCAGTGACAACGCACGCGGGCGGCAGTGAGGGGTTTGACTCACCTTCCTGTGAATAATCATGTTTCCTCTAAAGCATTAAGTGTAGCCACAGGCACTAGTTAGTCCCTTTGGCAAAATATGAGGACTGCAAACTCCAGGACTGGACGGGCAGGAGCGGACGCCGCACACCATCCCTGCGGTGTGGTCACGGAAGACCTTCAGCCAGCCAGCGTCTGCTTTCAGTCATTTAAGTCGCATCATCTAGCTGAGGCCTCAGTGAAATGTTGATCTCTGGATTTTTAGTTTGCTTGTTTTTTAACTTTCTTCTTTAAATACACAAAGGAGAGAGTTGGTTACTAAGTAGCTTAGTCTCCGTTGAACTTAAGAAGTCCGTAATCAAGGAAATAAAACTTTATATTACAGAACCTAAAGCCTATTAGATATGTGATTATCTGGGTTCGGGAAAACCAGTGGAAGGTTTGAACTCAGTTAAGACAGTGTTAACGATAATCTCTTACTTTGGAGAGCCCGTGAGAACGAATCTACTACTGTATCAGCACCTAAGGACATTCGAGTATTTGTAATTTTTACTTGGTTCTGTGATACATAATCGTTTAAACTTAAAACGTAGAATCCTTCATGTCTCGTACTGTCATGGTAGCGTTGCCTTAGATCTCGTACGTGGTGACTTCCTTAACGTAGTACATCGTTCCTGCGCGCATTTCAAGCCCACAAAGAAGAAAACTGGTGAGTATGGACGGACGTAACAGGAAACTGGCAAATGGCAGGGTTTGTTTGTTTTGTTTTTTTTCTTTTGGCAGAAGCTTTTTAAAACCTTAAATAAATGTGTTGTCTTCTCCGTGTGGATATTTAACATCACATGTCGACGTAGGCTAATGCCAGCATGGGTGGTGGTGTGGCCAGGGTCAGCGGGAACGTTAGCTGCACCCCGGCAGTTTGCAGTGTGTCCCCATAAGACAAGGAGCCTTGTCTTTGTTTCAGACCTTCCATACCCCGAAAGCTTTGTCAGTTGTCAATTCGGAACTGACTTCTGATTTTAACTCGGGTAGAAGGGCAGGTGAGCTGCAGCTCGGTGACCGGAGGGATCGGGTGGGAGTGGGTTATCTCTCGTCCTTGACAAAGCGCTAATGTGACGACCCTTAAGTGTAGGTAAATACTGAAGGTCGCGTACACGAAAGTAGCAAAGGCTTGCAAATACCTTTTACTGAAAACCAAAACCAAATACCGTCTCTAAGTGAAGACTTCTCTCACGTAAAACCAGTTCCAGCTAAATTAAGAAAAAAATCCTTCCGGGACATTCCATCTGTTAGGTTTTCTGGGTCCCATTAGAAGGTCTTCACTGAACCACCTCTTGCTTTAATGGAGCTGCTTGGAGAGTGGTTAAAGGGCCAGGGAAGGTGCTCTGCGTGAGGCGGTGCCGTCTGGGGCTGAGGACCCCGCACGTACCAGGATCTCAGCCTCTGGGCGGGGGTCTGGGGCAGTGGGTGAGGAGCGCCCCAGTGTCTGTGTTGGTCCGGACTCCCCGGGGCCGCAGCCTGCCCTGACGGGAGGTGAGGAAAGCAGCAGCCGCTGCCAGGTTCCCGGAGGCGCGGGAGCCCCCTGTGGGTCGACAGGAGCCGCAGGTGTCGGGCACGGGCCCTCGGACCTGATGGCCTCTTCCCACGCGGTTTTCTGCCCCGCAGGGCCCTGCCCGTCATGTATGCTGTCGCGCTTGACCTCCGGGTGTTTGCCAACAACGTAAGTTCTTGTCACTTTCTAAAAACTCAAACTCCACTTCTGTCCGTTGCTCAATTTCATGTCATTCTTCAGAAGTTTTGCGGGTTAGGATGTGGGTTAGCACGTACCGGGTGTAGAGCGTGCGAGGGCAGGAGGTCGCTGGACCGGACTAATGCTTCTGTCCGGGTTGGCGGGTTTTCACGCTGTGGGTGTAGAGGGAGTCTTCCTGTGTGTGTCCCCGGGGCCAAGGCAGTCGCGCCAGCAGCTCCGCGTTCGGCGGGGTCGGGAAGTAGTTTTGACCGCGAGGGTCACCTGCACGTGTGTCGACGGCTCCCGGGGGCTCGTGGACCGTGCTTGGAGCCCCTGCGTTGGGGGTGTGCACGGGAGCCAGCGGGTCGCCAGGCCTGGGGAGGCCCACGGTGTGTCCGGGGTGTGGACCGGCTGTAGGCAGGGGCGGGAAGTGAGGCCGTCGGGAGGGGCTCCGGCGCGGAGCAGTTGAAGAGAGTCATTTGCGTGAGGGTCGGGATCCACGGCCGGTCTCTCCGTTTTTCACTGCAGTAGCACCAGCCGGGGGGGGGGCTCACGGAAGCCGGGGCTTCAGCCTCGGGCGGTCACCAGCTTCGCTCCTCGCGGCGGCCCTGTCTTTCCCACCGAGGAATCGAGAGGAAGTTAACCGTCTCTGTTGTCCATCAGGCGGACCAGCAGTTGGTGAAGAAGGGGAAGAGCAAGGTCGGGGACATGCTGGAGAAGGCGGCCGAGCTGCTCATGAGCTGCTTCCGCGTCTGCGCCAGCGACACGTGAGTACGGCTCCGCGCGCTCATGCAGCGCTGACGTCTGTGCTCCTCCCGCGTGCACCCCGTGGTCGGTCCGATGGTCTTAGCTCGGCCGTGGCTGTGTCCAGGAGGTGAGGGAGAGGAGGCCGCGTGCGATGTGTGCCTGGCACGGCGTTTCTGGAGCCTCTGGGTCCCATGGCCATCTGGCCCGAGCCCCGTCCTCTGGGAACGTGCTCTTGCGGCCTGCGCTGCGGGCGGCTCTGCGGACGCTCCGTGCTCCCACTGTGCTGACCAGCTCTTCCTTCCTGTGTGCGAGATGGAGAATTCCGGACAGACTGCTTTTCCAGCTAGCTCGCTCGCAGGCCGTTCCTGCCGGTGTCCCGTGCCCCGGTGTGGCGCGCACGCTCACCGCTGGCCACGCCGTTGCCTCACTGTGTCTCCCACCGTTGGACCCCGTCCCGCCCTGAGCTAGAGTGGCTCGATCTCTGCGCTGTTTTGTTAGATCCTTCCAAGGGTGATTTTCCGTCCATTCTTCCCTCCTTTTTGTTCGCATTCTGTCTGAGATGCCAGACGCACGTGTGTTAGACTGAGTGGCCTGCATGGGTCCTGGGGCCCTGTGTCCCCTCCCAAGCCGCACGTGTTTGTCGTGGGATAACTGGCTTTTCTCGGTGTGACACCCAAAACACAGTAATCTAAGGAAGAATGGATAAACCAGACTTACCAAAGTAGAAACTTGTGGGGTTTTTTTGTTTTGTTTTGTTGTTTTTTTTTAATTTTATGAGTCTTTTTTTTTTTTAAAGATTTTATTTATTTGACAGAGATCACAAGTAGGCAGAGGCAGGCAGAGAGAGCGGGGGAAGCAGGCTCCCCACTGAGCCCGGTGTGGGGCTCGATCCCAGGACCCTGAGATCATGACCTGAGCCGAAGGCAGAGGCTTCACCCACTGAGCCACCCAGGCACCCCGAAACTTGTGTTTTAAAGGTGCCGTCCAGTGAGGGGAAAACAACTGTACAATGGGGAGAACGCTTGCAGACAGCATGGCAGACGGTAATCTATGTCCAGGATGCATGTAGACACGCCGTCCAACTTACGCAGGGCAAGGCCCCGGACAGACATTCCCCCAGAGAAGGCAGATGGCCGGTGGACCCGCCAGCAGGCGCTCGGCGCCCTCAGCCAGCAAGGAGCTGCGAGTGAGAGCCGCAGCAGGCCGCCCTTCCCGCCCAGCACCCCGGGGCTGCGGTGGCTGGGGGTGGGGCACCCTGGCTTTGCAGAGCAGCAGGCAGGGCCTCAGAGAGACCCCTCGGGGCTCGCCTCCTGAGTGTCTCCAGCAGAGATCGGGCTCCGGGGTTACAGTGTTTTGTGTGTTTTCTGTTGTCTCCGTGTGGATTTGAGGTCACGGCGCTAGTGAGTGACGTGAGTCCTCTAGGAGCTTCCGTCACGGAACAGGACTGTGGTTCTAAACGCGGATCGTGGGCTTATCCTGAGTGTTCCGCTGTGGGAGGGACCTTAGGGACGGCCTGAGGACAGATTGCTCTGTGTCCCCGGCTTGCGAGCAGCTTGCGGTTCCGTACCTGTGTGTGTGTTTCCTGTGTGCTGGGATTTCGAGCGTGCAGGCGGCCTACTCTGGCCCCCGCCCCTGTCCCCCGTGTGTGGGTGTGCGGGCTGTGCCCGAGAAGAGCCACGGCCGGGCGCGGATACGCGCAGACTCCGCTGCGTGCTGTGTTTCCAGCGTCGTGTCGTGGGGACCCTCGGGCGTCTGACGTGCGGACAGAATTTCACAGGGACACGTGCGCACCTGCCCTGCGCACCGTTGGCGTTTACTGTGCGTGCCGCCTGCTGTCCGTTCACGTGTCTTTCCTTCTATGCGTTGAGCAGTTTTCTGTCTTACCTGCGCCCTAGAGGGTGACGCGTCCACCAGAGGCTCCCCTCAGCGCCACAGCGTCCCTTTTGTAGTTGGACGTAAAACTTACCAACACTGATTCACGCGGACCTTGGCTGTGTTTTGACAAGTGTGTGCTCGTGTGGGACCCCTGCTGAGGCTGAGGCCAGTGTTGTCGTGCCGTGCCCCTCCTCCCCCGGGCGGGCCGTCAGCACGGTTCTGGTCTCCCGGTCTCCCGTGGGTGACGTGTGTGCTCGGCCTCACTCCGCGTTGTCGTGAGTTTCTGCAGGTGATCTTGTCCCCGCGTCAGCAAGCACACGTCCTCCTGAGAGTGACGGCCGTCGGCTGCCCCTGTGCTCCAGGGTGTCGTCTGTCGTCCCTGCGGTCGGGGCTCTGCTCTCAGCTGGTTTCACAGGCGCGGCCCGAGCCGTGGGCTTTGGCTCACGGTGTTGATTCTGTCCAGGCGGGCCTGTGTGTGTGTGTGACCTAAAACGTGCATTTCCCGCATAACCAGAGAAAGGCGCTTTCCCACAGGCGGGCCGGCATCGAGGACTCCAAGAAGTGGGGGATGCTGTTCCTGGTGAACCAGCTCTTCAAGATCTACTTCAAGGTTGTGCTCCGGGGGCCCCTCCTTCCGCCTGTCGCCCCGGATGCCGTCTCCGGGCCGAGACCCTTGCCTGGCCGCCTCCGGCCGAGGGCTGAGCGCCTGCGAGGTGCAGGGACTGTCGCGAGGGTTTGCGCGTGGTCCCGGGAGCCTCTGCCCTGTGAGGGGAGCACTGCACCTCCTGGGGAGAGCCTGGCGCCAGCGTCCCAAGCGGGTGTCCACTGGGGGGCCTGGGCTGCCCCGTGGGGGTGTCGCCGTCGGCCTGTCCGTCGCCACGATAATGAGTGCTACGGAGCAGGCGGCGGGGGTTGCGGGGCGGGGCGGACGGGTCAACAGGCCCCCGTGGTGGCGCGGCGCGTGCTCGCGTCTCTCGGGAAGCGGTCGGCCCCGTGTCGCTGAGCCGCCGCGGGGGCCGCCGCAGATCAACAAGCTGCACCTGTGCCGGCCGCTCATCCGCGCCATCGACAGCTCGAACCTCAAGGACGACTACAGCACCGCGCAGAGGGTGACGTTCAGGTACTACGTCGGGCGCAAGGCCATGTTCGACAGCGACTTCAAGCAAGGTGGGTCGGCGGCCGCCACTGCCGGTGGGTTCGAGACCCTGCGTCGTGAGCGCATCCGAGGGCACTCGTGGGCTCTTAGCAGGACAGAAGGCGGCGACGGGGGCCGTCCCGCTGTCCCGCGTGTGCTCTGGCCTGTTTGTCCAAAGTGCGGGAAGACCCCTGCTGGGTCTCGGGCATCCCAGCCGGGGTCGCGGTTACCGCGGCAACGCGCTCGTGGGAGGTGACTCGGCTCCACCGTTCTTCTCTGGAGCGGGCGTGATGGTCCTCGGTGCTGTGCCTTCGTGGCGGCCCGGGATCCGGGACGGGGAGCCCACGGCTGCGCCACCAGCGTCTGCGTCAGACGCCCCGGGGGCCGCCAGAGCAGAGGGTCGCTGTGTGGCATGGGGCTCAGGCACTGCCCGTCTGAGTGGCGCTTTCCAAAAACCACGGCCCTGGGCGTGTCTGTGCTGGGCTGTCAAGGAGAACGCAAGCCACGGTGGTCCTGTACAGTTTCCCCTGCCGTCCGCGGACCAGACTTTGTAAAGCCTCGTCACACGTGTAAAGCAGCCGTGCACGTGAGGCCCGGGCCTGGAACGGCTTCCCTCTCCGCGTCTTCCAGCCGTGAGCGCTGCGACAGCGGGGGTGACCGCGCTGCTACAGGGTGGGCCTGGGTCTCTCTTCCGTGGGCTCGTGCTGACCAACGTTGTTTTCCTCCACGGAGGTTCTGAGAGACCCATGGCTTCTGAACAAGGACGTCCTCGGTTCTCTTGTCCTTTTTTTTCCCCTTAAAATAGGGAGTCCGGGAAGAGAAGCTTTTAAATTCTTTTGAGGTTTCTGAAGGTATTGATACTGTTTTTCCTCCGAAGATTCCTTGACTCGGATTTTTGAGTATCTAGCACAGCGGTCCAGCGAGAAGGACCCACCGCTCCCGGTGGGAGTGGGTGGTTCCTGAGACCGCGAGTGTCGGCGTGCGACGGCGGGATGCGGGGCGGGCGGGCGGTGAGCGCGCGGCCTGCCTTGTGTCTGCAGCGGAGGAGTACCTGTCCTTCGCCTTCGAGCACTGCCACCGTGCGAGTCAGAAGAACAAAAGGATGATCCTGATATATCTGCTTCCAGTCAAAATGCTGCTGGTGAGTGACTCCACTCCGCCCTCCCGGCCCTCGGTGCTCCCCACAGGGTGCACAGGCGCTCAGAAACGTGGCAGGTGGTGCGTAGTCACCGCGTGCGAGCACAGCCAGAAGCAGACGGTGAGCTGCTCGGGGTGTGGCCCGAACCATTCAGCCCCGCCATAGACGCTTTCTGCTCAGAGTATCTGCCTCGGAAGATTGACGTCTGGGAGACAAGATAGTGCGTGTTCTTCCGCTCCTGGAACTCTGAATTAGTAGCAATGGATTAAATGAGAAAGAAAAATGTCATGCCAGCCTGTGCGTAGGTCAGACTATCTTATTTAGTTCCCCAGAGGTAATTTAATACTGGAAATGACAAGTAACCAGCCAGTTAATTGACCAAAATTTCCTCAAAGTGATAGAGCTTCCTTCCCTCCCACTTAAAATTTTTAAAAAATTATCTAAGCAGTACACACATGCGGCCCACACGGTGCAGGGCAGCTTGTAACGGAGAAGCAACAAGTGGGGCCTGCGCTGCCCCTCCCTGCGTCCGACCCTGCTCCCCGGAAGTGCCCCATTCTTAGCGGCTCAGCCGACGGGACAGCGTTTCCGAGTTCCCGGCCCTTACACCGGCCCGTCTCCCGCCGACGCTTGCCCTTGGAGACGAGCCGCGAGGGCGTGAGGACGTCGGGGCCGGGTGCCCCCGGGGCTCTGGCTGCCAGACCCATGTCGTCTTAGCTGCTTCCGAAGAAGCAGGTGGCAGGGTTTTAAGACGTGACTCCTCGATGGGGGTCTTGTCGCCGGTAATTCTGTTCCCAACGAAAGGCTCTTACGCTGGGGAACGGGCGCTCTGTCTCAGGGTCACATGCCGACCATCGAGCTCTTGAGGAAGTACCGTCTCATGCAGTTCGCCGAAGTGACCAAAGCCGTCAGGTACCGTGGCCTTTTCACCAGACGCCTCCCACGTGGCGCGCGAGGGCTCGTCCTGGGCTCGGCTTTCCTGAGCGTGTGCGCGTCTCTCCCCACGCAGCGAAGGCAACCTCCTGCTCCTGAATGAGGCGCTGACGAAGCACGAGACCTTCTTCATCCGCTGCGGCATCTTCCTCATCCTCGAGAAGCTGAAGATCATCACCTACAGGAATCTTTTCAAGAAAGTGTAAGCTGCGCGTTTCCTTCCTAGCGCGTCTGAGTTCTCGGGGTGACTCGGCCGCCGCGCCGGGAAGGTTGGTGACCGCCCCGGGATGGCATCTGCGCCCGTGTGGACGAGGCCCCAGCCCTGCCCCGAGCTTGTGCAGATGCAGTCAGACCTCTGGGCACCCGCCGCCCCGCGGGCATGCGCGCTGACCTCGGGTGTCCACGTTCTGTCCCCGCCAGTGGGACAGGGGCCGTCTCCTTGATTCATACCGACTCAGTCGGGCCACCCCTCCTGTTTGTCAGGAAGTTGAATTCTGCATCCGTCCCTCTCCCAGCTGTGGGTAGTATGTCCAGAACAGCGAGGGCCACGCGTCCTCGAATCCACAGGGTGCGGCTCGTGGCGAGGGGCATCCTGATCGCAGGGACGTCAGAATGTGGGGTCCTGTCCTGCTCTCCCTCGTGACTCGGGACACCACCTCGGCCTTCGGCGTGCTCGCGTCCTGTCCGTAACCCGGTGGCCCTGTTCTCGCCCCTCCCAGGTACCTGCTGCTCAGAACACACCAGTTGTCTCTGGACGCCTTCCTGGTCGCCTTGAAGTTCATGCAGGTAGAGGACGTGGACATCGACGAGGTCCAGTGCATCCTGGCCAACCTGATCTACATGGTGAGAGGCCCCTCCCCGGCCGGCGGGGCTGCCGCTGGAGCCTTTCAGGGGCCTGAAAGCCGCGGGCGTTCGTCTGTCATGTTTGGGGCCGACATGCGGGGCCCCGGCGGGGGTGCGCCGGCATGTTTGTCGTGACCCTGGCCCTCTCTCCCCAGGGCCACATCAAAGGCTACATATCACACCAGCACCAGAAGCTGGTCGTTAGCAAGCAGAACCCGTTCCCTCCGCTGTCCACAGTGTGTTGACGGGGCCCACGGCCTGAGGGGGCGAGCCGGGTCTCCTCTGGCTGTATCCGTGCGTGTGGACTCGGTCCCGGGCCACAATGGTGTTGTCTGCGGCCGTGCTCTCCGGGGCTCGCTGGCTGCGCACGACGCCTTGAAGCCTCCGCAAGGGCCTGCGGAGCCCGAGCTGCCTCTGGAGAAAACACGGGCGCGGCCGTTCCCTCTGGAGCTGGGGACGCGTCCGTGAGGGGCTCTCGGGCTCACCGTCGGTAAAGGCGTCTTTGTCAGCCATTATGCGACTTTTTCTATAAAACGTCACCGTGAGTTTATGCAGTTGGCGTATTCTTTATTTTGTCTTAACATACAGCATTTTTTTGTGTTAAAGTAGAATGTTTTACAGAATTAAAATGTTTCACTTGAGGCTGCTTTTTTCAAAATGAATTTATTTCGACGGTTTCCAGTTTTTTCAGAGCACGTGCTTTTCCCCTGTTTGTGCAGAACTTACTGAAGAAGAAAGCGCCCTGGGCTGGTCCAGCCTCGCAGCCTTATCAGGGCTGGGAGCCGCTCCTCCCTGGTGCAGAGAAGCTGCTCCAGGCCGTGGGTTCCCACCCCACACGGCCTGAGCTCCGGTCAGTGCTTCCCGACAGGCCGCCCCCGGGCACGCAGGCAGATGCTGGCATCCACGTGTGCTCGCACGTCTACACTGTGCTCAGGGCTCGTGGGGAGGTGACCCCGGGCTTGGGCTCCCCACTCCAGTCCAGGGAGACCTCACCTGCCGCGGCTCCCGCCTCCTCGCGGCCTGGAGCGGGTTCCCAGAGCAAGTGTCCCAAAGGGACCAGCCCGCCTCCCGCATCGTACACAGTGTCATCTCTGCCCCAGGCACAGCCAGACTCCAGCTGAGGGACGTCTGTGCCCTGGAGGGCACATGTAGAGCCTGTGCCGTGGATTTCTGGCCTCCGGGCTCTCGGCCTCTGGAGCCACCGCTCCCCGGCCAGCCTCCAGAGCAGGATGGCTCCCGCGGCCACCGGGCAGGCACAGAGTCACCATGTGTTCTCCGGGGCATGAGGGAGGGTGAGCTGGTGCTGCTGCCCGCAGACGCCCCGCAGCCTAGTGTGGACTGGGGTTCCCACGGCCGCAGGGTGCTCCTTGGGGCGTGAGCAGTGCCCCCAGGAGTCCACGGTTGGCTGTCACTGCTGCGGAGGAGACGGACCTCGGTTCTGCGCCTCTGTTTGGTCGTGGCCCGTGTGTTTGGTGGCCTGGGGGGTGGACGCAGAGCCCTGGGCCCGTGGCCGCTCTTTGGGGGAGCAGGCTCACTTCTGCGTGGCTGGAGGCGGTCTGGCCCTGGTGACGGTCACCTGTTCTTGAGCTGCACGCGACGGGTGTCTGGAGCCCTGCCGGTAAGTTCCGCGGGAGAGGAGGGCGGGGCCGTGGTTCCGGGGCAGGGCTCGCAGCGGCAGGCCACACCGCGGGCGGAGGGGGTGGTCTGGAGCCGGACTTGCCACGGGAGTGGGGCCGCGCGCTCCCCGCCTGAGCACAGGGCTGCCCCTTCCTGGCTCCTGCTCCGCAGCCCTGGCGGGCCGTGCCTCCTGACTTCACGGCAGTTTGAAACCACGCAGCCCTCCCGCTGGGACTCCGATGCGCCCCCGCCTCCCGCCGCCCGGCCACCTGCGCGGGATGAGCGCGGTTGTTTCTGCAGGGTCCTTCCGGGAAGCGGGCTGGCGCGTCGGCGGATCGGCCCCCGTGTCTCATTCTGGGGGGAGGCGGCACCGTCAGAAACGGAGAGCGAACGTGGTGTGTCTTAGAATCGTAACACTCAGGGTGCCTGGGGTGTGCGACGCTTGCTCTCGGGGTTGTGAGTTCGAGCCCCATGTGCGGTGTGGAGATTGCTTACATAAGCTTAAAGAAAAAAATGAATCGTAACGCTCAAAAGTCTGAACTGTGTTTGAACTCTGTATTTCACTCAAAAGAATATTTCCATCAACATTTTTAATCTCTTAAATCAGTCCTCTCTCCCACAGGCCATGGCACCCGGCGGTGCGTGTGTGGGTAGAGTGGGGGGGCCTGCAGCTGCCCCGGTGCCCCCAGACAGGGGTGGGGCGGGCGCTGGGGGGGGAGCAGAGGTCGGCCGGCACCCGATGTCCGTGGCATTCCCAGCCCTTTGCTCACGGGGCCCGTGTGGTGCGCTCCGCGGGAAGGCCGGTTTGGGGCTGCACGGCGCTCCCGGCTCTGCCCGCCTGAGCTGTGTCCTCGCGAGGACGGCGCCTGTGGTTCTGTGCTCTCCGGCTCGCTCTCCGCCGTCCTTGGGAGAAGCTGCTGTTCCTGTTTGGAGATGAGGCACCGCGATGCCCCCGGCCCGCTGAGGGTCCCTGGGCAGCTTCAGGAGCAGAGCGGAGAGACGCAGCTGTGCACCAGCAGCTCCCAGACCTGGTGGGAGGCCGTCCTGGGTGCAGCCTTCCCGCCTCGTGCTCTGGAGCCTCACTCTAGGCCATATTGTCCTCGGGCTTCGGGTCTGCGTGGCTGTGGCTGCGGCGCGGCTGCGGAGGCTTGGAGAAGCAGCCCCTCTGGGCAGGAGCTTCCCAGCTGTCCTGGGCTCTGCGGGCCGAGGACGGGTTTGCACTCCACAGAGCTAGCCGGGGAAGTAGCCGGTTTGGCTAAAGCCTTGTGCGGGTGGGGAGGCGTGCTGGGATGGGAAGCTGGACCGCTGGCACCTGCTGAGCCCCCCCCACCCCGCCGCACGCCAGCGTCTGGCCAGGTGCTGGGAGTCGAGCAGGAAGCCAGACGGTCCTGGGCGGCCAGCTGTGGGGCCAGGACCTCACCAGTCACCGCACACAGAGAACCAGGGCTCCAGAGAGAGCGCGTGTCAGGGAGCTGCAGAGGAGCCATCCATCAGACACCAGAACGAGAAGGCACGGCGGCAGGGCCAGCAAGGGCGTGAAGCCGCCTTCCCATCGAAGCGTGAAGGGTGGGTCGGCATCAGCTTGGGAGCCGGGGGATGGCAAGCGGGAGCATTTCAGACGGAGGCAAAGGATGGCAGGGAGCAGCCTCATAGTTCTGAGACCAGCACTGGGGGGACGAAGGGAGTGGACAAAGGACAGGAGCCCCTGATTTCCAGCTGCGTGCCTGGTGCTGAGGGCAGCCATGTGGCCGAGGGCTGGCCATCAGGGTGCAGACAGAAGGGCAGGCTGCCGCTCCTGGGAAACTTCTTAAAAGACAACTGGTGTTTCCCCTCCCTCCATCCTGCCCCCTGGGACATAGACGTGATGGCTGGAGCTCTAAGAGCCATTCTGGAGTACGAGGAAAGTAGCTGGTTCGCGGGCAGCTGACCAGTGACAGCTTGGGTCGCGCTCATCTTTCTCTCCTTTTATCTTGTTGCTCCTCTTGATTTCTCGTCATGATGCCAGCCCCGTGACGCATTTACCAAAAGCGACATACAGTGTATGTTCACTTCCCGCTTTTGTTAAGGGGATTTGTGGCTGCTTGTCTGGTCCACGGGCCCCTGTGGCTGTTCCGGGTCACGTAAGATTGTGCACCTTGCTGCAGACGGTCTAACGTCACGCATAGGTCTCGTACAACCCACGCTTGCCCTGGCGCGACACGGCAACGGTTCGGACGGTGGAGGGACAGGACGCGCTTGGTGTCCCCGGTCGTGCTACTTGCCGTATGGAGGGTGCGCTTGGCCGGGCCGTCCAGGAGAGACGGGCATGTGCCCCAGGGGTCAGAGGCGTGTCCCAGCACCGCATGGAGAGCGTCAACAGAGAGAGGTTAAAGTTGTTTTAATCGTGTACGTACCTAACACAGTAGACCCCAAGTAGTGTCACTGCACATTATGGGTTTGGGCTTGTGCCCCTGTTTCTGGGAGTGCAGGACGCTGGAGCTGCTGAGGGGGCACGGGGCTGCGAGGCCGAGCACGCGGGCTGGTGGCCGTGGTCAGGACCGGCTGTCAGCCCGCTGTCGGCTGGACCCTGCGCCGCCTGAGCATCGCTCCGGGAAGGCGGCTTGGACCCCGCGGGCCATGCTGGAGAAAGACCCCCCCGCTGCCCCGTGGCTCCAGGAACAGCCGAGTCAGCAGAGCAGGGCCTCCCTGAGGGCTCCAACGAGCAGGACAGGGAGGCCCAGGAGCAGTGCTGTGCGGCCTCCTGGCAGCTGCCCACCGCCGCCGAGGAAGGGTCTGCAGACACGGGCCCGAGGCCACGGAGCTGCGGCGAACGTCCACGCAGGGCGTGGAAGAGAACTTTGCCGGACATGCTCAGTGTCTCCACGTCTGCCCCACCTCCGTGCCTACCCCGTCCGAGGCGAGGAGCTGAGAGCACCAAAGCCGCCAGGCCTCCCGGGAGCCAGGTTGCAGGAAACAGGGGCAGTCGGTGCCGTGCACGCAGCCCCCCGCGACAAGGCTCCGGCTGCCACATCTGTGGCTCTGGGTTGGGGATGCAGGCTGAGCACGGCAGTCGCCGGAGCTCACCTGCCAGGAGCGTGGGGAACACACCAGAGGGCAGGAAGTCCCAACGAGCCCCACGGCCAGGAGGAGGGCAGGTAGGGCGCAGCGTGATGGGGCCCGTCTGGGAGAAACCCACGGCCAGCAAGTGGCCTGGAGGGGCTTGGGCCGATCCCGGGGGCACAGAGAACCACCCCACAGGCACAAAGGGCCACCCTGAGACCACAGAGGGCTGGCCCGAGGGTGGCGCCTGCCTGAGCCCCGCGTGGAGGCCAGAGTGGCAGGAGGTGTCCCCGAGGCAGTGCGGCGAGCGTTTCCGGGGCCCCGCACTACACAACCAGTGGACCCCCGTGGCGTTTCGCAAGAACTAAGTGTGTCCTCCAACCCGAGAACTGCTCTCAGCACCGTGGGGGACCTCACCATCCGTCTGGATCCAACCACATGCCCCCCCCTCCGCCCCGCACCGACTCCTGTGGGTGCTCTGGCTCCAGAGAAAGCCACCTGTCCCAACTGGGATGAAGAGTCACTTCTCGCCAGTGCTCG
>PISX010028005.1:0-22162 GCA_004024625.1 Mellivora capensis
TGTCAGGGGATTTTTGATCACTCATTCAATCTCCTTTCTTGCTATTGGTCTGTCCATCCTTAGTTATTTTTAAAGAAAATGAACATTGAATTCGGGGGAAAAATTAGAACTGTGAGCAACTGTATCCATCAGGGTTAAGTTCGTCTGTAACAAGAGCCTCAGTGCAACGTGGCTTAGACAAGATAAAAGGTTTTCTCTCTCAGGTTAAAGGCTGGAGCTTTTCAGTTGGGGGGCTTATGTGATGAGCTCTCCTGCAAAGTCTGTAGGCTTCCAGCTCCCTGCAGTGCCACTCCAGTGTGGTCCAAGCAGATGACCCTCACATCCCACTCCAGACACAAGATAGAAGAAGTGACCAAGAGAAAAGGGAGAAGGGCAAAGGGGAGGCACAAGCTGTTTTGAAGGAAGGCTCCCAGTAATTGGCATACCACCAATTTAATTACATCCCGTTAATGCAGCCTGGATCTTAGGACCATCCCCATCTTCATAAGAAGCTGGAAACATGGTCTGGTTTGTGTGACAATGTGCCCAGCTAGAAATCCTCTCACTGAGGAAGAAGGAGAAAATGGATGCAGCCCAGGTGGGCTGCAGCGAATTCTGCCCATCAACTTTCAGTTGTGGATGCTTAGCCAAACGGTGGTTAAGTGTACATGGAGAATACAAAATATATCTCATGTATGTTCTGAGCAACAAACTACTACCCACTCCTGTGTCCTCCCATCTCAGGCTCATCCTTGGAGCAGGTGCAATCGGTGCCCCACTCCCTCCCTTCTGCTCCACCACAAGCAGGCATGAGTGATATTTGGGGGCATTAATATGCCTGGGGCAACCCTCAAAAGAGGGGCCTAAGAGTCAGTGGGCTCATGCCCCAGGCCCCTAGCGCGCGGTGGAAGAACGGCGCGGGTGCTCGTCGTGGCTTCTCCGACGCGCCCCAGCAAGACAGTGACAGCCTGGTGGTCAGTGGCTATCACACCCATTACTCTTATTTTCTCCCCTTGCTTCACTCTCCCCACTGTGTTACCCAAATAAACTCCCTGCGCCAGGGCCTTGTCTCAGGGTCAGCCTCTGGAGGAACCCAAACGAAGACGCACGCTTTGCATACCTTCCTTGCGCCACCCGAGATAGTGGCTGAAGCATAAATCAAACTCAGATCTCGAGACTTCAAAGCCAAGTGTTTTTTCCACAGTGGCAGGACAAGAACATGGGGACATTTTAAAAACCACTACTCTGTCAACAAATTGCAATTCTGAAATTGTTGACCTGATTTCTGAACCAAATCCTAGGCCCACAAAGAGTGAATGGAGTAGACGAACATGCAATGAAGACTCAGCCAAGTATTAAAGATAATAACCAGGACTGGTTTCGCTAACGAATGGAGTCTGTGCCTCCTCCTGCTGGTAATTCTGGGGACAGCTATTTGAGTTGATTTATTGTGTTTTTCTTTATTAGGATGTTGTGCACAGTGGCAGGGGCTGCTGTGCTGGGAGGGAGGAGCTTGTCCCTGGTAAACCCCAGAGACTGTGCACCCCAAGGCCAGGACAGAGACACTTTGGGGAACTGCGAAAGATCATCCATGACCTCAACTGAACCTGCGGCACGGGAGGTGGGCACAGCCATCCTCCTATAGCCAAATGCCACCATCCATTGCTGGTCAAACACATATGCAGGTAAACTGAGGCAAATGACTGAGAACTTGCCAGAATTCTGGGGTTGGAGTCCTACAGAGCAAAGGAGCAGGGAAAGGGAGTGACAACCAGCTGGGACCAGATGGAGAGCCTGGTGACCATGGCCCTGAGATCCTGTCCCCCATCTTGTCCCGAGCTGGCATCTTCTCTGCTCCTGCATCCCTGGCTCTGGAGTATTGTTCATGAGCTGCACCATATACATTTGCCCCAATCAGATTTGGGACCTCCAGCGTGAATAATCATAATATAATTATTTTACTATAGGCATAATAATATTGACAGCATCAACTACTTCTGCCTTCTTTGGCTGAGTGTTTATATGACAATGAGTTTACTTTTAACACTCCCTTTAAGCCTGACGACAGTCCCATTTTATGGATGAGTAAACTGAGCCTGAGCAGAACTAAGTTACTTGCCCAAGGCCACATAGCTTATAGTTCCAGCCTGTCTGCCCCCACGGCCGTGTTTTTGACACCATGTAACGTGGCCTTCTCGTGGGCTTTACTGGGCCATCAGGTGTGACAGGGGTAAGACCCCAACAGGAATGTTGGTTTTGACTCTCACCAAGGAAGACCAGATAACCTGATTCCCTGCCTGTCCTGCCAAGTTCGGAGGCTGAGGATATGGGGCTGAGGTGGTGAGGGGAACCTGGCTCCCCTTTCCCTTCAGCCTTCTGGTGAAGTCTGCTCTCCCTTCCAAGGGTACCTTGGGCAAAACCTTGGGAAGCCCTGCCTGGGACCACGGAGGGGGCCTCTGAAGGGACTGAGACCCTCCCACAGGCAGGGTGGGCTTCACACCTGGACAGATGCCACCGTCCGGGGTGTGGAGCGGGCCCGGCAATACTAATGCCTGCCTCAGGCTTTCTTCAGAACATGTTCCCAAAACGAACCTCCTTGGAGAAATGAGGGTTATGAGAGGAGAGAAAGAAAGAACTGAGGTGGGAGCAGAGGTATTAACGAATGATCTGGGATTCATTTTTTCGGGACAACAGACTCCTTAAATTTTTATATGTGGCAACTCAGGGATTAAGTGCTGCTGGTGCCAGAGGCTTCTGGGAACGAGTGGGGTGTTAGGGGCAGAAGGAAGGCCGTCCCGCTGAAACTGTGAGCTCGCTTCCACAGGGTCTGGACTTCAAGGACATGTCCGTGCTCGTTGGGCCTCTCTCCTGCATTCAAATCATCAGCCGCTCATCTTCAGGCCCTGCCTACTTTCTATTTAAGGGGCGAGACGGCTAGTGCACTGCGTCTTGGCTGTTTCTTAATGAAATGGAGAGGTTGGTGAGTGTTCGTGAATGCCAAGGACCAGAGGAGTGACTGGAGCCAGGGCTTTCCCAATTCAAAGGCCAGGGAGCAGAGGGCTGTCTGCTGGCGGCCTCCAGAAAATGAACATAGCAGCTCAGGAGTCCTTGGTGGAGGGGGGCTGGTGTTTTTCTTTTGCATTTGAGGAGACACCAGAGGAGGTTGGAAGTGTTACTCAAAAAAGATTTCTTTTCAGCTCCGAAAGAAATCCAGTGTCGTTTTGAGTTTGGGTTGTTCTTGTTAGCAACTGGAAACATCTACTCGCCTGGAGGCTCTTAGACTGGAATATTGGGATATTGTGTGGGAGTTCAGCAGAGCACGCTGGACTGGTGAGAACTTCCTTCAGAAGACTGTGGGCGTCTGAGCCAAGAGGCCCCTGGGAGGAAGCAGAACCTGCCCCAGGGCTCTTGTTTGGGGACGCTCTCAGGGAGCACAGGGGAGCACAGGGGAGGAGCCAGGCAAGGACGTGGTTAGCTCAGCCAGTCCCCATGAGAGCCCCAGAGAATGAATTGCACTAGAGTTGTCCCACCAGGGAAAAGGGCTGACCTTTGCAATCTCATGTCACACAGTCATTGGTCAGATTTGGGGGGGCTCAAGGGTTAAGGTGACTTGTAATCTTGAGGGGTGAGGGGTGTAATCTTGTGGTGGGGAGTGGCTCCTGTTCTTTTGGGAGGGGGCAGCTGTGTATCATTAGCAGTCAGCACTCACAGCAGCTGAGGACAGGTGTACTTGCTCTGTAAAGGGCTCTGAGTGGGCCACCAACAGCGTCCACCGCTGAAGGAAACACCACATTTCATGCACATGAATGGCTGACACCGATAAACCCAGCCAAATCGCTGTAAAGTAAGATTTATTGTGTGATCTTGGCATTAACGCTACTGGTTCCCAACTTATCATAGAAGATGGGTTCCTTAACTGCTTTATTTCAGTTTCCTGTGGGTAAAATAAGATCCTCTACACACTTCCCATCCATCCGATTCTGATATTTTAATTATTCTAATCAATAACTAGACCATTTGGCTCTATTGAGCTGTCCATTTTGAAATGTGTGTTTCTGAGCTATTGCTTATATGTGCCTGGGTCTTAAACTTAACCCAACTGGGAGACTCAAACCGGGGGTGGGGGTTGGAGGAGAAGGTAGTTTGCTAAATCCAAACAGAACCAAATCCAAGTTCTTTTAACTGGAGCATGAATCAGAAACGTAAATGAGAAGCAGATTTATATACTTTCCAAAACTCCTGAAACAAAGAAAAGCCTACATGTTGAAATAATCTCAAAATTTGATGCAATTTCATTTGGTTTGAGTCACTTGTGGACATTTGTCTCCAATAAGCAGCTGATTCAGTTCTGTCATAATGTTCTTATTTCCGTTCTCTTTCTTCACTATTCTCTTAAAATCTCATTTACCTTTTCAAGTTGCCCCTAGAAGGTGGAGGAGGAAGGGAGGGGAGGGGGCTAGTTTTAGAATCTGCTGAGTATGTGGCCAGGAAAAGAGTTGGTGGGAAGAAATAACTCTTGTTTAGCTGCAAAGTTTTCTGGTGGTTTTCTTGCATATGAAAAAAACAAAATTAAAAAAACAAAAAACAAAAAAAAAATGGGGAGGCGGATGCCTGGGTGGCTCAGTAGGCTTAGGTCATGATCCCAGAGTCCTGGGATTGAGCCAAGCATCAGGCTCCCTGCTGGGTGAGAAGCTGCTTCTCCCTCTCCCACTCCCCCTGCTTGTGTTCCCTCTCTCGCTGTCTCTCTCTCTGTCAAATAAACACATAAAATCTTTAAAAACAGCAACAACATTCACTCCTTCCTGCCTCTCTTGCCTTCATCCTCTGCTCCTGGAAGTAAACCCACTGAAATCATTTTGGCACTGCCATCCATATGCGACATCAGTGGCACAGAGCAGGGTCACCTCTGCAGCTCCGGCCATGGGCGGCTCCAGGCCCCGCGTGGGTCGTTCATTCCCAGGCAAGTGCCAAGGGCACCAGGACAGCTTCGCCTTCCTTAGGACTTCCAGGCGGCACTGAGACTGCAACTGGCAATCCGCAGTGTCTCCCTGGGCTACAAAGGGACTCGGGGCCTGCTGTTCATTCTGGCAGGATCTCATCAATTAGTTCATAATGCTGTCTCAAGATGACTTCCCCCTCTTTTCTTTGAAATATTTGCTTACATACGTTTTCTCACTTTTCTTTCCGCCTTCCCACCCTTCCCACATATACACTCAGAAATAGCTCTCTTCTCCAGAGCGGCAGGCTGGGGCTCCACACTCTCCGGGCAGGGCTGAGGAAGCCTGTGGTCGCTCCTTGGAGTTGGCGAGCAGCCAGGGAAGGAGAGGGGGCTCTGGCCTCGAACCAAGGACATAATTACTGACATGCTTAGCATCCATCGACTCTTCTCCTGTGAGGGTGTTGCTAATGAGTTCATCTACCACACGGGACCTTTGCTGGATTCATGTTGCAAAGAGAAAGAGAGCAAGAGAGAGAATTGGGACCCAAAGATTCAAAGCCCCAGGAATGAGCTCACATCGCCCTTGGGAAGCTTTGAAAAGCATAAACAAAGCCTTAGCCCCTTGACCGAGCAGGAGTCCAGACTTAAATACCTATACTCATAGCACGCACTTCCATCACAAAAATCCCTCCTAGCAAAAATATAAATATATAAATACATAAATAAATAAATAAAAATAAAATTTAAAAATTAAATATTTGACTCTAAAATTAAGCAAACTCATGCTCAGAGATGAGGGATAGGCCGAATGACATTTGAGGTCCCACAGCTCCGTGGGACCGCAGGTCTATTCACAGCACATAACGTGCCAGTGAAACGATCACGATCAAGTGAGTGATGTGGGCTGGGCGGGGACCACAGTGAATGAAGAGCATGTGTCAGGTAGAGGAGGCACCTGCTGCACTGCTCCAGGTAAGTTTTACCACACGGAGGAAAACGGCCAGTGTTGCCAAAAGCTGACACTTCTTTCAAGGAGAGCCAGAAATTCCAAATTGTCTATGAAAGCTCTGATTTTTAAATACTGTAGCTGAATATTTGTACAGGCCAAATAACATATCAGTTATGAGTTGGATCTGGCTTAAAGCCTTTGAGATGACTCCTATTGGTGAATAAAAGCTCTGAAGCGGAAGTCCTGACGTCCACGAGCTTTGCAGACCTTCACAGAGACTGTCCACACCACGCCAGGGAGATGCTGCAGACCATATTCACATCACCTCCTATCAGGATTCTCCAGGGATGTGGCTGAACTCACAGACACTAAAGGAAGCCAGACCTGCGACGTGAGGCTGTGTTTCTCTGTCGGGCCAGGATGACTCAGGAGGCCTGCCTTGACTGAGCCAAGAATACTGCAGACTCGCTCACTCAGGGAACTGTTCGATGCCCATGGAAGGGGCACAGGGGACGGTCCTCCACCCACAGCCACCCATGACTCAGAGGTTGCTCAGAGAGCAATGTGACCATCTTGTCTACAGATTCTATATGGAACCCCAATATCAAACTGATACACGGCAGGCCAGAGGAGCAGAGGGACCCCCAGTGAGCCCTTCCCACTGTCCTGTAGACACAGTGTGCAACCCCAGAACCTCACCCAACACATAGCCAGCAAAGTTGCCTCAGCAACCCTGACCTTTTTGAAGCCCGCAGCCCTCCCCTATGATTTCTATGAGTTCTGGAGCCCTGGGTTCCCAGTGACCCTCAGGGCTGCCTCTGTTTTGTTCCACCTCTGTGGTTGGTGGACGTTTTAATAGATTCTCCTGAAGACAGAAAAGAACACGGTCAACACCTTCTTTTTCCCCCCCCAGGATCCTCCTTCTTCCCCTACCATTGGGAGGGACACAAATCCCGCCTCATGTAGCATGAATAGCAGCATGGCAAACATCGTGTTTTGGGGTGCTTACATCTGTCCTTGAGGCCTCTCCTGCTCCCCCCAGCTACTTATCTAAGGGCTATGTTCAGGGCTGGCTTTGCGGGCCTATGACCCAGGCAGCTGCTCGGGACCCCCCCTCCCCCCACTGAAATGCCCTGCACTTGTTTGAAGTCTCTGCTGTCACCATCTAGAGAATTTAATAATCGTTGGATAAAGAGCTCCACGTGTTCTTTGCATTGGCCCTGCCCAGTGACGTAGTCAGTCTTGGGTGTACTTCTTCAACCACACAGTGCCCTAAGAGGAAGCGTAGCACTTGACAACGGTCTCTACCCTTATCCATCTCACTCAGCCTCAGTCTTTTCACCTGTGAAATGGTGTCAGGCAGCAAGAATTCCTGTCCGCTTCAAGGTCCTTCTAGCCAGACTAAGATAAGCAAATTGACATGAGACATTAACAGGAGAAAGTCAAATTTAATAGCATACACATGGAATCCACACAGACATGAAAATTCTACAGATAGGCACAATGAGGTGTATAGGCCAACCTGAATGAAGGAGAAAGGGGTAGGGGGTCTGGATCTTCAAGGGAAGGAATACAATTAATAGGAAGATAAAAAAGAGGAAATGTTTGGGAAACAAATGTTTGTGGGCCACTCAGAAGCAATAGGACATAGGGGACTGATCCGAGTCCTTAAAAAAACAAAGAACAGACCTTGCCAAGGTCCTCCCTGTCCACCATACCTAGCTCGCATCATAATGTGATAGCACTCTTCTCAGAACAGGTCTCTGTCTGAATTCTTTTAGGCCACTGTGGGGGAGGTAAAGGGTTTTCCAGAATCTCCTGGGTTTTGATTGTTTTTTAGCTCAAAATAATCTTGCCAAAGTGGCTCATCCTGGGGGCACCTGCCTTTGGTCCCCAACATGGCAATACGAATCCCTAGGGACACTTGCGGGGATTAGATGTGACCATGAGTAGGAGGGTTGGCACAGAGCCAGGCACAGGGGAGGAGCTGGTTATTACCAGTTCCTTGTGCCCTATGGGCAAAGCAGCAAGGAACCATGATGGGGAAGCTCTGGGTCACTGGCCATGTGCAGGTGGCCCACTCCACAGAGCAAGGGGCTCTGAACTCTGAACCCCTGAGGAGGTTCCCTATTAATGATAAAAATACCATTTACTGGAAACACATTGTGTGTCAGTCACTTTTCATTTACTATAGCTCATCCATATTGCTTTCTAAAGAACATGCATTATGTGATGTTCCCATTTTATGGAAGGGCAACTAAGTCATGGAGGGCAACTGACTCAGGTCCGGAGAGCTGAGTGGCCAACCCAGAATCCAGACGTCCTTCTGTCTGAATGTAAACCTCCTATTCTTTCTCCTCTGCCGTGCACAGGGAATGAAAGTACAGCATCATCGTGCCTTCTCTGAGCCTGAGAAACCATGCACCAAGTTGTCGAGGACTAGGTCAGAGCATTGGCTGAGCAGGTCTACAGCACATATCTGACCAGTGAATGATGAGAAGGATTAGAAAGGAGAGCAGTGGGGCAATCGCATTATTGAACTTCCAAGCCAGGACACTTCTGAGATTGGATACAAGGATAAACAATGACTGAACCATGTACACTGGGGCATCTGGTTACCCAGGAGAAAACTGAGCTGAATGACATTCTCATTATTCTCAGGAGACTTATTTTTTCATCATTATATAGTCTAAGAAGATTCCAGCACACCTTATTTTCTGGTTCTTCTATAAGCTGGCCTCTCCTCCAGTCAGTCCCTGCATTCTGCACAAGCCATTTGCTGCAGAGGATTTTTGTTTTTTTATTTTGTTTCTTTGTTTGTTTTTGCCCATTGAACTGGCTCTGTGTCTGGTGCCCATGCACACAGCATCTCCACTACACATAGGAGGGGCCATGCTGGGCATGGTGGCTTGCCATTGGGATGTTTCAAGGTTGGATGGTGCCCCTTGTGTCTCCTAGACTAAACTTCCAGGCTATACAAGCTGATCTGTTGCTCTAGGGTAAAGCATCAGGCAGTCTTCCATAGAAGACAAAGAATTCACTTGCCTTATATTCACTGCTGGCCGGAAGACAATGGCAGCCTGTTTCTAGGCCCATTACAGGAGGCAGGGATTCTCAGAGAAGTTTCCAGTTTCTTGATCGTTTTCCTTCCCACAAATTTAACTTTTTAAAAATCTCGAATATAGAGAAAAGTTGCAAGACGAGGACAAGGAACACACATATACTCTTTATTTAGATTCACTGGCTGTAACTTCGGCCCTCCATCACGTCCATTTGTGCAAGTGCCCGTGGGGTTTATTGAGAAATAGCCCCCGTGAACAACCAAAGAAGAAGCAGGAATGAGCAGCAAGACCACCCACCTGCTGTGCAAGTGGGCCAAGTTCCGGGCAGCCCCACGGAGAGTTCCAGAACAAAGAGTGGCCATTACAAAAGTCCTGTGCTTGACCAAAGTGTTAGGTCCTAGGAGCTCTTTATGCTCAGTCATCAGCTGGGCTGGCAAGTGTGGCAACTTAAGGCATTAAGAGCTGGGGGGCCTGGATGCAATGCATCCTAGCAGCTTGGGGCAAGATCTTTCTTGAGGGAAGATTCAAGTGCAACCTCGTGGCTGCCAGAGGGCTCCCCCCCTGCAGACTCAGCAGACCCAGGACTACACACAACTGTACCAGAGTCTTGACAACACCAGCAGTATTTCCTATTTGCACAAATAGGAAATTTCCCATTTCCTATTTGCTTCTTGACACAGAGCAGATGTGATTGGTGCCAGCCCACTGAGCATAGCTCTCATGGATATACGGAAGCTACCCAGTGAATACTTGCAACTCTGCCCGAGGGCATTTTGGGGCTTGGGAGCATGTTCTCTGCATAGGGGAAGCCAGAAATGCTGGAGAGTTGCCGGTGCTGGAAGCAGCCCTCCACTGAAAACCAATGAGACTTTGTGGATTACTGTCCCAGCTTCCTTGCCAGCTCAGGTGGGACCTCTCCGAGGTGTGCTCTGCACAGTGTCTCAGAGACCCCAGTGGGTCCAGGTCTCAGTGGCCCTCCACAGAGCCCTGCACAGAAAAGCATGCTGCATGGACCTTCTTTCCCAGCCAGACTCACTTCCCCACTCCCCTCAAGAGCATTCCTGGGGTATCCTCCCAAATTAACCACTTGCACTTGAATTTCTTGTCTTGGGGTCTGCGCCTTGGTGGGTGGGGGTGGGGGGGAGGGGGTCAACTCAAACAAATGCTCATATGTTTGTCATTTTATTGTTGTGCAGAAATGAATGGTTGCAAAGGAGGCCCTGCAGAGGCTAACCTCAAAGCTAATGCCTGGCGCCAGCAGATCACAGGGTTCCTCATCTCACCCAGGCCTGGTCATTTCTGTGTGAGGTTTGAAGGAAGCACCGATACTTGTCGGTTTTACTCTGAGACCTCTAATAGATGTCAGAGCATTAATACCCAACAAGTGACTCTTCACCACTGAAGAAGCGGAGTCTGTAGAACCCAGCTCAGAATCACCCTACTGATGGACTAGTTAGAATGATAAATACTGGGGTATTTAGCCCTCACTGTCTCACAAATCCTTGGTGGGATTTGCCTGGTGCCACTCGGGATCTGTTCTGGCCTCTTCCCCAGTTTATTCTCCTTACTCCTTCTTCCTAAGATCATCTCCCAAATGAACTGCTTTGGCCTAAATCTTTGTCACTGGGTTCTGCTTTGGGGAAATCATCAACTAAGACCTCCCCGCTTTTCAGATGAGGAAGCTGACAGACCAAGGTGTTGAGAAAACCTAGTCAAGGTTGAACAGCTAAGATTCTAACCCCCAGGGAAGCCAAGCTCCAGAATCTGACTTCTTAATCACTAGTATGGGGGTTCTAGAGTTGTGTCATACACTAGAATCATCCAGAGGGTGTGCTAAACCCAAATCGCTGGGCCCCACTCTCGATGCCCAGAGTTCCCAGGGTCTGGGCGAGACCCTAGACTTTCCATTTCTAACAAGTTTCCAGTACAGTTACTGCTGCTCACACGCCACAGCATGAGAACCACAGCTCTAGGACTGAGGCCTCAGTAAGTAGGGCTCCTGTCGTCCTACTGATGAAGATGTTTGTTAAAATGAATCCATCTTATCCAGATAGTAGAGCCTGTTTCTGTGCAGGTTGCGTGCCCCAGGGGACCTGAGCCCTAGTGTGGCGATTACACCTCACAGCAAGCTCACACACATCCTTGCTACACTCGGGGCTGTGCTCACATACACTCCCTCTCCATTCCTGCCTGTGTTTCCTGAGTTAGGGTTAGCCCTGAGGCCCCACAATGGCAGACATTGTGCAAGGCACTACAGAGATAGAGGAACCTTTAAGAACAATGTCTACGCTCAGAGAACGTGGGTCCAGCTAAGGATGGGACATTAAGACCCAGTCCAAACCATGGGACCAAGCTGTTGATTTTGGAAACCAGTAGTGGGGAATCTGATGTCTGCCTTAGGATCTCAGCCAAAGACCAGAAATTCGCCAAATCAGTCATCAGAGGAAATGGGAAGTCAAGCTCTGGCGTGGTGGCCACAGGGCGGGGGTGAACGGTGGATACTCCTTTTGATTGTGTGATTCGTTTTATCTGCAGTGAATTAACCAAACTCGTGGGGCTGCCTCATAATGAGACTCCATCAGAAAGCCCAAGTCTCCGGCAATTTTGATTCTGACATTGGAACTCGTTACTCTACAGTCTTCATTGTGCTGGTGAAAGGAGATTAATTCATGGGATGAAAAGAAACCATATTAATGGAAGGGACAATATAAATTTGTATTCAGTGAAGCAAATCAGCAGTGCTCTGCAACTACTAGAGCGGGAGGCAAAGAATGGCATGCTGAATTACTCCTGTCTTGGGCTGTCAATTTAAAACACCTTTTGTGCATTCTTTTCTTTGACCAAATACATGTGCATTTCATGCGCGGTGTGAAGGCAGCACCCGCTAACCTGCCGCGCTTAGCCCCTCCCCCAAATATAAAGGGTTCAATAGCAAAGGCTTGTAAGTTTAACTAGAGTCGCTTTTATTGGAAGCATTTTCCGTGTATAAATATAAGGTAGCTATTAATGTGTGTTGTGTGCATGTGTGCGTGACTTAGTTGCAATTAAAAAAAAACTAAAGACTGCAGTGGTTTGAATCATAATGATTTGCAACTAAAAATCCATTAGCCCTGTCTATGGGTGATGCTAAATATACCAGATGTCAGGATGTGGTGGACTGGAAGGACAGCCTTAAAATAGTGCCTTTGGAAATGGCCTCTCCGGATAATGCTTCTCCACAGATCTATCTCCTTGACATATATTCCTGGGGAAATAGAGCCAATGATCAGGGAACAGGGCAAAGTCTACAGAGGGAAGAACAGACATGATTCTTTCACCATGTGAGACTTCAGGGATCCCAGACCAGTGGTCCCCATGCCTGGGGTTGCCCTCCAAGCCCTGGTGGCGGAACACCTGGATCACCTCTCTTCTTAGCCTGGTGAGACAGCAGAACTCACCGATGGGAGCAGATTGGTTGCAATTCTGCCCTGAAGCTGTTCATATGTAGCATCTAATGTGCACAGAGTGTCAAGGAAGGATAAATGGCTTCAAGTGCACTGGGCTGGAGGACCCCGCCACTTAAGGGAATCACTTAAAATGGTTGGAGGTTGGGACGCCTGGGTGGCTCAGTTGGTTGGACGACTGCCTTCGGCACGGGTCATGATCCCGGAGACCGGGGATCGAGTCCCGCATCGGGCTCCCAGCTCCACGGGGAGTCTGCTTCTCCCTCTGACTTTCTCCTCGCTCATGCTCTCTCACTGCCTCTCTCTCAAATAAGTAAATAAAATCTTAAAAAAAAAAAAAAATGGGTGGAGGTTGTGGCCAGACTTCCAGCTCCTTCCCCGCATCTTGCTGTTCCTGGGGGCTCTCTCTTGCTGCTTCGTGCTCACTCTGCTGGCTTCATTGCAAGCTCTGAGTGCCAGGGAATTTGCTCCTCTAGGAGCAACCCTCATGCAAGGAATTGTTGTGCAAACACCCCAGCAATTTTGCCCTCAAGTGAGACAGATCTGAGATGCACATTTTACATTTATTCTTAATTACTCAAAAGGATTAAATTTCAGGGTCATCCAGTGGTAACCTGGTTACTCCAAATCCTTTATTAACTGCCTTCCCCCTCCTAGCTTACCTCACTAATGCCCTCCAGCAATTTCCTGGCAAGGGCTGCTTCCAGAGAACCCAAAGGAAGACAAATGTATGACTTCTAGTACAGCTATTTTGCGTCCTGACTTATGTATTTAACAGAATACAGATGAAAGGGCAAATGCCAGATATTTGAATTTTTATATGCCTTAATTATGTATTATGCATATGATAATTATGCATATAATTAGGTACCATGGCCTAGTGGTAGACGCTGGGAATTAAATTGATGGAGAGGAAAGATGTTTAGCCGATGGAGAACAGTATCTGCCTCCAAACAGCATCTCCACGTTTTCTTTAGGTTTTAAGGGTTGCTTTGGGTCTTACTCTGCATCTAGTAAACTCCAGCAGGTCAAACCAACCCACTAAGAAGATTTTTGTATAAAGATTCTTTTGCCAGAGATTTAGGAGCACAGAGACTTTGGGATGATTGGTCTGGGTGAAGAGTCAGGTTTGGAAAGGACAGAGGCTGCCCATTTACCCTCCCTGTTGTGCCGACCCTGTCCCAAAGACAGGACTTGGCTCATGGCTTAGCAGCATCAGTGTCACCTGGGAACTTGACCAGCAATGCAGATTCTAGCCCCACCTGTTGACCTCCTAATCAGGATTTGCATTTCAGGAAATCCCAGGATCTCCCTGTGGGCATCTGCCTGTGGGAAGGGGATGAAGGTGGGAGGGACGGGGTGCTTAGTTTTGACTGGGTGGGCATATGACTTCAATAATAAAAACCACTATAAAAAAAGGAAATAGATGTTGGAGAGTATTATTTAAAGGTGTAAAGTGGAAAAACAAAAGAACTCAAACTTTTAAAGGACACAATAGGTGTGAAGACAGGGGTGAGGGCAGAGGATATAGTAGTACAGCAGAATATACTATCTATATATGTATATGTATATACAGTAGAATATACTATATATATGTATATGTATATACAGTAGAATATACTATATATATATATGTATATGTATATACAGTAGAATATACTATATATATATGTATATGTATATACAGTAGAATATACTATATATATATGTATATGTATATACAGTAGAATATACTATATATGTATGTATATGTATATACAGCAGAATATACTATATATGTATGTATATGTATATACAGCAGAATATACTATATATGTATGTATATGTATATACAGCAGAATATACTATATATATATGTATATGTATATACAGTAGAATATACTGGCCAAATGCTGGATCCTCCATATAGAGGAGCCAAAATATACAAGTCAGGAAATAGGTATAAATATGTTATTTAGAAGAAATGTGGGGATACCTGGGTGGCTCAGTGGGTTAAACCTCTGCTCAAGGTTTGGCTCAAGTTGTGATCTCAGGGTCCTGGGATCGAGCCCCATATTGGGCTCTGCTCAGCAGGGAGCCTGATTCCCCCTCTCTCTGCCTGCCTCTTTGTATACCTGTGATCTCTCTCTCTGTGTCAAATAAATAAATAAAATCTTTAAAAAAAAAAAAAGAAAGAGAGAAAGAAAGAAATGTGGATAACTATTGGGAAAAAATGGAAGCAGAATCATTTTAAAGCTATTGGTTCCAGGGAGCAGAGTATTAATAGAGGTGATGGGCAGGAAAGAAGATTTTTATTTTTATTTTGTGCTTTCTTTTTTTAAATTTTTTAAAAAAATTTTATTTATTTGACAGACAGAGATCACAAGTAGGCAGAAAGGCAGGCAGAGAGAGAGAGGAAGCAGGCTCCCTGCTGAGCAGAGAGCCCGATGTGGGGCTCCATCCCAGGACCCTGGGATCATGAACTGAGCTGAAGGCAGAGCCTTAACCCACTGAGCCACGGACTGGGGGTCAGCTTCTGCAGTTGAAAAGAAAAGAATAAATTTTAACAAAGAAAACTTGGGTAGCAATGTTCTGGGATTCAGAAAAAACAGGTTCCAATCATGGTTCCTTTGGAAGTTCAGGCAGAGGCACAGATTCGACTAAAGGACCAAGGTCTATCTGCCACTTCTTTTCTTCTATCTTTAGTATCTTTTAATTTTTCTTTTATCCTCTACCTATAAATATGTCCAAATCTTTTATATTCTAAAGAACCCTCTTGCCCTTGTACCCTCATTTAGCTTTAATTTAGTTTTTAAAAACTTAATGTTACAAATAAGAGAGGAAATAATGTACGCATGTGCCAATAAAAATTCAAATGGTATATAAAGCACAAAATAGGGGCGCTTCCACTTGCTTCAAAATTATCAACATCCCATTGATTCAAAGCAAATCACATGACTGAAGTCAGAGTCAGGAAGAGATGGGGAAATAGAGATACATAGCAAAAGGTACAGACTTGGGAAGGAGTGAAGAATCAGGGCCCTCGCTATAATCGATCACACTACTAAATCAAGAGCTGGAAAGTTATGGATCACAGGCTGAATCTGGCCCACCCCCTGATTTTGTAAATAAAGCTTTATTGGAAAACAGCCATGCTCATTCATTTATGTATTGTCCATGGCTAATTTGACACTATGATGGCGAAGTTAAGTAGTTACAACAGAAGTAATATTGACAAAATATTGACATTTACTACCATGCCCTTTATAGAAAAATATGCTGACTCTAGTTCTAGATCTTTCTAAACATTTCTACATAATACCTACATATATATGTGTGTGTGTATATATATATATATATATGTATGTATATATATATGTACATGTGTCATATTAACTGTTTTTAAAAACTTTACAGAAAGAGGAACACATCATTCATATCATTCTATAATTTCTTTTTCTGCTTCCTTGAAGATCTTTTTATGTCAGTACATATAAATCTACCCCATTATTTTTTATTTTTATTTTAAAAAATATTTTCTTCATTCAAAACAGAGAGGGGGGGATCACAAGTAGGCGGGGGGGGAGCAGGCTCCCCACTGAGCAGAGAGCCTGATGTGGGGTTCAATCCCAGGACCCTGAGATCATGACCTGAGCTGAAGGCAGAGGCTCAACCACTGAGCCCCCCAGATGCTCCCCATTCTTTTTTTAAACTGTTGCATAGTTTTCTGTTGTGTGAATATACCATAGTATATTTAACCATGAACAGTCAACATGCCTGTCACCCACTTGCCTTTTATTTTTTATTTTCTGCTATTAGAAACAATACTGCAATGACTAGCTTTATGTATGCCTCTTGGCATATATGTGGAGTGTATCTCTCTAGGATGAATAACTAGACATAAATGGAGTGGGTCAAGGGTGTATCTATTTTTTTCCAGTACTTAAGTAGGAAACTTTCAAACAAACAGCAAAGATGAAAAAAATTTGAGTACCAATATATCACTACTTATCATTCTACCATTAACATTCTTGTATACTTGTTTTATCACACATCTCCAATTTCTCTATCAATCCATTAATTCATCTAATTTTCTGATGCATTTCCAAGTAAATGTGAGAAATTACTACACTTCCCCCTAAATGCTTTAACTTGCATAGAGTTGACTAGTGTGAAATATTTTTCAGAGTTTTAATTTCTTTTTATGTAAAATTCATGTACAATAAAATATTCAGATATTAAATGAACATTCATGGAGTTTTGACGAATGTTATGCCTGTGTCACACTGAAATCCATCAAAATACAGAACATTAACATTACCCAAGAAAGTTTCCTCATTCCACTTCCTGGCTACTTCCCAACCCCACACAAAGAAGCAACTACTGGGGACGCCTGGGTGGCTCAGTGGGTTAAAGCCTCTGCCTTTGGCTCAGGTCATGATCTCAGGGTCCTGGGATCCAGCCCCACATTGAGCCCCACATTGGGCTCTCTGCTCAGCAGGGAGCCTGCTTCCTCCTCTCTCTCTCTCTGCCTGCTGCTCTGCCTACTTGTGATCTCTCTCTCTCTCTCTATCAGATAAGTAAATAAAATATTTAAAAAATTTTTTAAAAAAAGAAGCAACTACTTTTCTGATTGTTCTTCATCCTTTTGACTGTTGAACTTCATTTAAATGGAATAATACATCCTCACCAACATTTACTAGTGTCACTCTTTTTAATTTGAGCCCATTTGGGAGGTGTGTAGTATCTTATGACTTTAAATTGTATTTCTCTAATGACAATTGACACCAAATGTTTTCAAGTGCTTATTGGATAGTCATATATTTTCTTTCATAAGGTATCTATTCAAATCTCTCACCCATTTTTCTCCAGTCTTTGTCTTTTGGTTGTTGTCAATGTTCACTTTTTGTTACTGTATCCTATCTGTTTCCTAAGGGAATTTGTTTGTTTGCTTTATTTGAGCATAGTTGACATATAATGTTGCATTAGTTTCAGGTGCGCAGCATAGTGATTCAACAAATTTATACATTAAGCTGTGCTCACCACAAGTGTAGCTACCATCTGTCCTGATACATTGCTATGACAGTATCACTGACGATATTCCTTATGCTGTGCCATTTACTCCGTGATTTATTCGTTCCATGACAAACCCTGTACTTCTCACTCCTCTGCACCCATTTTGCCCATCTCTCTGCCCCTTTCTGCACTGGCAAACTTCAATTTCTTCTCTGTATTTATAGGTCTGATTCTGCTTTGTGTTTGTATACTCATTTGTTTTTGTTTTATTTTTTTCTTTTTTTTTAAATATTGTATTTATTTATTTGATAGAGAGAGAGACAATGAGAGGGAATACAAGCAGCGGGAAGGTGAGAGGGAGAAGCAGGCTTCCAGCTGAATAGCGAGCCTGATGGAGGGCTGGATCCCAGGACCCGGAGACTATGACCTGAGCTGAAGGCAGATGCCCCAAAACTGACATCCTGTTTTTGTTTTATTCAGTTTTTTATATCTGCTGAATCTCAGACCTTTCTCAGATACATGTTTTGCAAATATTTTCTTCAGTCTGTGACTTCCATGTTTACTTCCTTAACAGTGTCTTTTGATGAGATGTTTTTAATTTTGGTAAAGTAAAATTTTTCAATTTTTAAAAGATTATTACTTTCTGTAACCTAAGAAACATATTCATACCCCAATTCATAAAGATAGTCTTCCATTTTTTTCCCCCAACACAATTCATGGTTTTAACTTTTATGTTTAGGTCCAGGAGACATTTTGAATTAATTTTGGAGTATAAAGTGAGTTAGAATAATTTTTTTAAATATGAATAACCTGTTCCATTTGTTGAAAAACATTTCTTCTCTATGATGAGGTTCTAGAACCTAGGTGAGGTATGGTGGGGTGAGGTCCAAAGCCGATGACCAAGAAAGAATTCTTGAGACATCTTTGGTGCACAATGGTGGTTTATTAAAGCACGGGGACAGGACCCGCGGGCCGAAAGAGCTGCTGCCCCGCTATCCTGAGGAGTGACTGATTATATACACAGGAGTTGGGTAGGTGAGGACAGAGGGGATGATGTTAGTCTTTAAGGAATTTTGGAAGCAAGGTCTCCAGGACCTTGAGGGGCTAGCTGTTGTTGGGAGAAAGGTTATTTATTACTAATAAAAATCTTCTCGTGAGACCCTTTAGATGTGTATCAGTGGGTCATATGCTTGGGAAAGATTGCTGACACTATCTTGGAGGTTTAGAGATAAAGCTTCACATTTCTCCTATCAAGTGTCCTTGTTAGTGAGGTTTAGGTTTAGAAGAAATTTAACTTTCTTTACAATTCCTTCTGCTTCAGCCTCCTTCACTTTTTATGGAGGGTGATGTCCTCCTGGACCCTGCTAAACCGTTCCAGCTCTTCACGGATGAATGCTCTGGGCCGCCCCCGGCCTTCTGGCCCAGCCCACTGGGCCCACGTATAGGGCAGTGGCCTGCCTGTCCGGGCAGTTAGACCCCACCACCCGGGTCGGCAGCCCTGTCTCAGGGCGCTGCCTGCCGCGGCCTCCCTCGCTATGGAGGCCCTAAAACTGACCCTAGGACGGCCTCTTACAGTCTACTCCCCCCACCGACTCACAGACCTCCTTGGCCATCGGTCTCTGGCCCAGTTGACTCCCTCCCGGGTGCAGCTGTTCCATTTGCTATTCGTCGAAAACCCTCAGATATCTCTGTCCGTCTCCCCCCGCTTAAACCCTGAGACTTTACTGCCTGCGGCCTCGCCCACCTCTGACCCTCCTCACTCTGGTCCTCAACTCCTGGAGGACTTCACCCCCTCTCACCCTGGACTCTCCAATCAACCCTGACTGACCCTGACCGCATCCTGTTCGTGGATGGCAGCTCCCTTCCGGCCCCAGATGGCCTGCGCCGCGCCGCCTGCGCCGTTTACCTCTGAGGCAGCTGTGGAGGCCGCGCCCTTCCTCCTGGGACTGCCTCCCAGCAGGCAGAGCTGATAGCCCTAGCCCGGGCGCTCCACCGGTCCAAGGGACAGCGAGCCACTATGTACACTGATTCCAAATATGCTTACCTCACATCCCACACTCACTCGGTTATTTGGCAAGAAAGGGGATTCCTGACTACCAAAGGTGCCCCTATCATAAATGGGCCGCTGATCGCCAGGCTCCTCGAGGCCCTACGCCTACCCACCGAGGTCGCCATTGTCCACTGCCGGGGACACCAAACTACCCCTGGTCCGATCTCCCCAGGCAACAACAAGGCTGATATGGTGGCCAGGAGACGGCCCTTAGCGCCACTCCTGCCCCTGTACTCTTCCTCAGCACTGCACACCAACCCTGTTACACCGAGGGGGAGACACTAGCACTCCAAAAGCTGGGGGGTAAACTGGGGGACAAAGGGTGGAGCCACATCCAGAGCCGTATTGCCATACCTGGAAACCTGGCTCACACCTTGGTCACAGAAGTTCACCAGTCGCTCCATATCGGCCCCAAGGCATTGTGCCAGTTCTCACAACCTCCCTTCTATCACCCTTCCCTGTCCAAGGTCATTGAAACCGTTCGCAGGGCATGTACTGTCTGTTCAGCTGTCAATGCACAAGGTGGGATCCTCAGGCCAGGACCGAACCACCAATGGCGGGGCCACCAGCCGGGAGAAGACTGGCAACTGGACTTCACCCACATGCCCCGGCCACAAAACCCTTCGCTACCTACTAACCTTGGTTGACACATTTACAGGCTGGATAGAGGCCTTTGCCACGGCCCGCGAGAAGGCAGACGTCGTGGCCTCGATCCTTATTGAACACATCATCCCCCGTTTTGGGCTGCCCTGAACCCTCCAGTCGGACAATGGGCCCGCCTTCATATCCAGCATAACCCAACAAGTGGCTGAAAGTCTCAACATCTCCTGGAAACTACACATCCCTTACCGTCCTCAGTCATCAGGTAAAGTAGAAAAGGCCAACGGCCTCCTTAAAGCCCAACTCACCAAACTTACCTTGGAAACCTGTCTTCCTTGGCCCACCATCTTGCCCCTAGCCCTCACCAGGCTTAGGGCGGCCTCCCGTGGACCCTCGGGACTAAGCCCATTCGAATTCCTCTACGGTCGTTCCTTCCTTATAGACCACAATCTCCCAGCTCTTCCCCCACCCCTCCTCTCGTATCTACCTTACCTTACCCTCCTTTGGGCCCTCCTGGGAGCTCATGCTGACTCCGTCATCCTGGCCCCGAACGACCCCGAGGACGATGAGGCACCTCCCCGAAACTACTCCCGGGTGACCAGGTTCTCCTCAGGAGTCGCAACTTTGGTCCCTTACAGACTCGGTGGACAGGACCCTACACTGTCATCCTCACCACCCCAACTGTGGCAAAGTTACTGGGCTACCAGCCGTGGGTGCACATCAACAACCTCAAACAGGGCCCCGCTGACAGTAAGTGGGCCTCCCAGATGAAGGGCCCCACCAAGCTCTGCATGGTTAGGGCTCCTTCTCGTACTCCTCCTGAGTCCCCAGATCCAGGCGGTGTCATGTGACCGCATGAGGGGCTCAGGTACCTCATGCTATTTCTCGGCCTATACCTCTATGCTCAAGTCCTGCTACCAGGGAAAGACACCAACCCTCTGCACATTGACCCATGCCCCGGGAAAGACCTTCTGGACTCTCTCAGACCTCCCCCACCCCCCGGTACTAATTACCCCAAATCTGGAAAAGTCTGCTGGACCTATTTGGCCCAAATAGGACTCTCTGATGGGGGGTGGGGGTGTCCAGGACCAGGCCACCCGCAACAACTCCCTCAAGAAAATACAACAGCTTGGGGCACCTGGGTGGCTCAGTCGGTTAATCGAACGACTCTTGGTTTCAGCTCAGGTCGTGATCACAGGGTCGTGAGATCAAGCCCCAGGTTGGGCTCTGCACTCAGTATGGAGTCTGGTTAAGATTCTCTCCCTCTGCCCCTGCCACCCCATCTCTCTTGCAAATAAATAAATAGATCTTTAAGAAAATACAACAGCTTTTAAATTGGGTACAAGCACAACCCGAATATAAAGGGATCAACCTCGACTCCTTATGGGGGCACCTTCCACCAAACCGCTCACCCTAACTCTCCTAAATTCCAGCTACAACCTCTGGAAAAATGTCTCCGGGGGGCAAGACTGCTGGATCTGTTTTCCTTTTTCCTCCCTCACTAACATCATCGGGATATCAATTCCTAACTGCTGGCCTATACCCAGTTCCTCCACTAAGACGGTCCACATCGGACCCATTGGTGCTCCCATACCGATCCTGAACCTCACCTCCTCCACACCTCACACCACCCACAACATCTCCACTCTCCCCTACTGCACCCCCTCGGGAATCTTTCTCTCCTGCCCAAAAGGGATCTATCGCTGCGTAACCACCAATGATTCCTTGGATTGTACTCCCATCCTTCTGTCTCCAATGCCAGTATTTATTCATCTGAACAACTCTTATCTCAGGTGTTCCCTACCTCTCAGAAGAGGAGGGCTGCCTTATTCCCCTTCTTAATAGGGGCAGGGCTAACAACTGGGGTGGCAACTGGGGCGGCAGGGCTGGGAACCTCCATTAACTTCTATTATAAGCTCTCCCAGGCACTCAACGAGGACATGGAACGAATAGCAGACTCCCTCATTGCCCTACAGACTCAAATCACCAGCTTAGCCGCTGTCACCCTGCAAAACCGACGTGCCCTGGATCTCCTCACCGCCAAGAAAGAGGGAACGTGCCTCTACTTGAGCGAAGAGTGCTGCTACTTCGTCAACCAGTCAGGCATAGTCACCTCCAAAGTCAAGGAACTCAAGGACCAGATCC
>PISX010028006.1:0-22167 GCA_004024625.1 Mellivora capensis
AAAAAAAAAAAAAAGAAGAGAAATACATAATAAAATAGAAGAGAAAATACATTTGCAATACTGTACCGCATTAATTGGAAAAAATCCACACATAGGTTAAGTGGACCAACGCAGTTCAAACTTGTGTTGTTCAAGGGCCAACTGTGTATGTGTGTGTAATGTGTGTGTGTATATAATTATATATGTACACATAAAATAATTTTTTATATATGTTAACTTTTTCTGAACCATTTGGGAGGAGATAGGATACCCTTCTTCTTTTTTTTTTTTTTTTAAAGATTTTATTTATTTATTTGTCAGAGAGAGAGCGAGCGAGCACAGGCAGACAGAGTGGCAGGCAGAGGCAGAGGGAGAAGCAGGCTCCCTGCCGAGCAAGAAGCCCGATGTGGGACTCGATCCCAGGACGCTGGGATCATGACCTGAGCCGAAGGCAGCCGCTTAACCAACTGAGCCACCCAGGCGTCCCCCTTCTTTTTTTTTTTTTAATAGATTTCTTTCTTTTTTTTTTTTTTAAGATTTTTATTTATTTATTTGACAGAGAGAGAGATCACAAGTAGGCAGAGAGGCAGGCAGAGAGAGAGGGAGAAGCAGGCTCCCTGCTGAGCAGAGAGCCCCATGCGGGGACTAGATCCCAGGACCCTGAGATCATGACCTGAACCGAAGGCAGCAGCCCAGTCCACTGAGCCACCCAGGCACCCGATAAGATACCCTTCTATTTCTGATCACTTCCTTGTGCATTTCCTAAACATACAAATGTTATCTAACAGAACCAAAGTACAGTTACCAAAATCAGGAAATTTAGCATTGATCCAATCCGATTACCTAATCTGCAGAGTATATCCACATTTCACTGGTTTTCCTAATAATGTCCTTTCTGGGCACATTTGTTTTTGCCTTCCAGGGCTCCACCAGGGCACATGCTGCCTTCAGTGTCCCTGGCTCTCCTGTCCCCGTTAACCTGGGACAGATGCCCCCTGCCCTTTGTCTTTCAGGCCAGTTGTTTTGTTTCCTCAGAGGGTTCAAATGCCATGATCCTACCTCTCACCACGCCTACCAAACTCTTCTCATCCAGACCCAGGGGAGGGGCTCATTTCAGGGTCTTGTAAAACCTTAAATAAACGATGTGAACAAATTCCACTTTGACCACTATCTTGTTAAAATTCCTTAAAAAGTTAACTCCTTGGCCCCAAAGTACCTTAACAAAAGCCAGGCTGTACTTCTCCTGACTGTTCACCGTACCTCAAAGGGTTTTATGTGCTGTTTAATGATTTTTCACAAATAGTTTTTCTTGCCCTTAAAGTTGGATTAATTGAATTTTAATTCAGTAGGATCACCCTCTAAAAAAAGAAACACTGGCTAGGCACGTTAAGGCTGCTAGACTAATTAAGACCTTTTCTAAGCAGAGTAAGATTTCGAGGGGTGGAAAATCCACCCACACAGCACCCTGAACTCACCTCTGCTTTGGACTATAATGAAAACATCCCCTTCTCCTTCTCAGAAAGGAAACCCACCACTGAGGCCCTCTTGGCTACCTCTACTCATCCTTTTGGTAGGTAGGCCTAAACCACTCCTGTGGCCCAAGTAGCCACTTGTTGTGACCCTTTCAGAAAGCTACTCTCATTTAAAGCAAGCAAACAGGGGCCGCTGGGTGGTTCAGTCATTGAGCATCTGCCTTGGGCTCAGGTCATGATCCCAGGGTCCTGGGATCGAGCCCTGCATTGTGCTCCCTGCTTGGTGGGAAGCCTGCTTCTCCCTCTCCCACTCTCCCTGCTTGTGTTCCCTCTCTTGCTGTCTCTGTCAAATAAACAAATAAAATCTTAAAAAATAAAAATATAAAGCAAACAAACTCTTTTTATTTTGATCTTAAAAAATCTTTGAACATGGGTACCTGGGTGGCTCAGTCGGTTGAGCATCTGCCTTTGGCTCAGGTCATGATCCTAGGATCCTGGGATCGAGCCCTACTTCCGGCTCCCTGCTCATTAGAGAGCCTGCTTCTCCCTCTCCCTGCTGCTCCCCCTGCTTGTACTCTCTCTCTCTCTCTCTCACTATCAAATAAATAAATAAAATCTTTGAACAGCTAAAGCATAGTTGAAATTCCCCAAATACAAAAGACCATAGTTAGAAAAGTCCAGACCATCCTTAACTGTTTCTGCTGGCTCAGGCAGGTTTCCAGGGGGCCTTGAATCCCTTGGCGGGTATGAATTTTACATAACGAATCAGAGCATGAGGACCAAAGCTTGTCATTTCTTCCCAGAATCCTGCTCTCTGTCTTCATGATAACCCTAGCCTGGACTTGAGTTGAAGATGGCAAATAGATGGACAGACAGATAGATAAATAGATAAAACAATCCATACTCAGAGCTCTATAAAACATTCCAGCTTCTCTGGCCTCCGAGAGGATGACAGGGGTCAAATGTGGGGCCACTAGTGACTTCTGATTCCTGATCCATGAGACAACTGTTGGCTTTTTCAGGGGTTTTCTCTGTTTTTATGAAAGGCCAGAAAGGAAGAAAAAGCCCATTTCCCTCTCTAGGAGAGAAAACTTGGAAAAGTCAGAGGCTCCAGGCAAGGATCAGGCCAGGGGAGGCCCTTTCAGACTATTCCTTCCAGGGGAGCAGACTGAATTTTTTTTAAGGTTTTTTTTTTTTTTTTTTTTAATTTGACAGAGAGAGATCACAAGTAGGCAGAGACCCAGGCAGGGAGACCGGGGTGGGGGTGGGGGAGGTTAACAGGCTCCCTGCCGAGCAGAGAGCCCAATGCAGAGCTCGATCCCATGACCCTGAGATCATGACCTGAGCAGAAGGCAGACGCTTAACCCGCTGAGCCACCCAGGCGCCCCCAGACTGAATTTTTTAACAGGCAGAAATCAGAAACTCAAAGAACCATTCCTAAAATGACTAGAGGCCGTTTACTGAGCCAGTTTTTCTAGGGTTGCTAGGGAAGCACTCCTTAACACCGACCTATAGGGCGACCTTCTTTCATGTTATAGATGTGGAAGCTGATGTCCAGAGAGGGCAAGCAGCCTGCACACAGCCACACAGCCAGGAAGTGGCAGAGCTGGGATTTGAACCCGAGTGTCTAGTTCCAAAGCTTGAGACTTTCCCATGAACTCATCCTTCTTCCTTTCCCACACTGTCGGGCAGGGCTGGACTCAGGATCTCCATGTGGTGTGGCCCTGCACAGACTTCCTTAACCTTCACTGACCTGGTGCTTCAGAAATGCGGGGCACCGCTCCCGGAGTTGTACAAGTATTACCCAAGTCAGCTTCCAAACAGGCCTTTGAAGTTCCTGTTATTATGATTCAATTTTACAAAGAAGGAAACTGTAGCAAGAGAGGAGAGTGAGTTTCCTGAAGTTACACAGGAAGTAGCGCACCTGGGACTTGGACCTGGGTAATTGGGCTCTGGAATATGTGTGTTTCCTATCTTCCCTGAAGCCAGCTCCAGGAAGAGAGGGCAGATAAGTTGATGCATCATATACAAATTAGGATGAAAGCAGAGTGGGACACCTCCCCCCAAAAACCTGTCTCTTGCCTAGTTTGAGTGATGAGAGTCTCACTGGGAGTCATGCCTGGGCAATGTCTTCACTGGGCCCTTCCCACGGGGACACACAGCACTGCCCTTCCCAGGGAGCCCTTTCCCACAGGGACAGCGGGAATCCCATCCAAGCAGGCTCCTTGGTCCTACTACTGACTGTGGTAACAGGAGCCATGTGGTCCAAGGACTGGAGGGAGGCTTCTTTCTTTATATAATATATAAATAAGATATATATCTTCTTTCTTTATATCCCCTCCCATCCCTACCCATCTGCAGACTCGAAAAGCCTTAACGGAGCTAGAGGCCCCCGAAGATCTGTTCTGCCCCCACCTGCAGATGGGGTAATCCTAACTCAAGACTGCTGCCCACCCAGCCTTTCACCCGACGTGGGTCAGGCATGAGGAGCCATACCTAGTGGCTTCTCAGTGCTGCGGTACTTTCCCATCCCAGCAGCATTTCGGCTGTTGCCTGGGTCCACCTTGCCATTTCTCCCAGACTGTTCCCTTGCCAGCATTCTGTGCTAATGAAAGCCACAGTAATTAATGGGCAATAGAAAACTGAGTTTCTCAACCTGGAAAATGTGCCAGTTTCAGACAGGGAAATCTAGTCATCTTAGTGCTTTCCTACTGGGTTGGAATCTAGACAGGAAAGCAAGAACAGAAAGCTCTGTAAGAAATCACAGCCTTGGGGATGCCTGGGTGGCTCATTGGTTAAGCAGCTGCCTTTGGCTCAGGTCATGATTCCAGTGTCCTGGGATTGAGTCCCACATCGGGCTCCTTGCTTCTCCCTCTGCCTCTGCCTGCCACTCTGTCTGCCTGTGCTCGCTCTCTCTCTGACAAATAAATAAATAAAATCTTTAAAAAAAAGAAAAAAGAAATCACAGACTTGGCTGCTTCTTCTTCCTTTTTTTTTTTTTTTTTTTAATTTATCTGACAGAGATCAGAAGCAGTCAGAGAGGCAGGCAGAGAGAGAGATGAGGAAGCAGGCTCCCCGCTGAGCAGAAAGCCCAGCCCGACGTGGGGCTCTATCCCAGGACCCGGAGATCATGACCTGAGCTGAAGGCAGAGGCCTAACCCATTGAGCCACCCAGGTGCCCCACAGCCTTGGCTTCTGAGCAGAGGTACCCCAGCTTGGGGGACAGGATATCAGGAATGAAAACAGTGGGCTTTCAACTCATAAAAATGCATGTCTGATCATCAAGAAAAATCAGAGGAATCTAGGCAGAGGAAACTTCTCCAAGATCAATGACCTGGAGCCCTCAAAACTATTAATGTCACGAGTGACTGAAAAGGCTTGAGGAATGTCCTGAATTAAAGAGGACCTATGGGGACACCTGGGTGGCTCAGTTGGTTAAGCGGCTGCCTTGGGCTCAGGTCATGATCCCAGAGTCCTGGGATCGAGTCCCACATTGGGCTCCTTGCTCAGCAGGGAGCCTGCTTCTCCCTCTGCCTCTGCCTGCCACTCTATCTGCCTGTGCTCGCTCGCTCTCTCTCCCTCTCTCTCTGACAAATAAGTAAATAAAAAAAAAAAAAAATTAAAAAAAAAACAAAAGAGGACCTATGAAAGGCACGCCTGGGTGGCTCAGTGGGTTAAGCCTCTGCCTTCAGCTCAGGTCGTGATCCCAGGGTCCTGGTCCTGGGATGGGGTCCCGCATCAGGTTCCCTGCTCAGCAGAGAGTCTGCTTCCTCCTCCCCTCTCTGCCTACTTGTGATCTCTATCAGTCAAATAAATAAATAAAATCTTAAAAAAAAAAAAAAAGGAACCTATGACAACCAAATGCAGTGCAGGATCCTGGAGTCATTCTGGACAGAGGGGGAAATGGTCAATAAAGGGCATTGTGGGAGCAACTGAGAAAATTTAAATATGGATTGTGTATTACTAAATAAAATCATCATATTCATGTTAAATTTCTTGGGGGCTATAATTCCATTTTGTTACATAGTGAATGGGCCTGTTCTTAGAGATAAGGGTTGAGGCATTCAGTGGTGAAGTATCATTGTGTTTGCAACTTAATCTCAAAAGTTCACTAGGCAGATAGTTAAATAGACAATGGGAGGTATGTGTGTGTTGAAGAGAGAGGGGAAGCATGCTAAACCAAATGTTAGCCAAGTGTTAATTGGCGGATCTAGGACATAAGGGTGTTCACTAAACAGCTTTTTCATCTTTCTCTACTTAAATGTTTAATCTTTCTTAAAATAAAAGGGGGGTAGGTGAAATTTTAGAAATGCAATTCATAAAGCCTTCTAGAGAATCAATAGCAAATAAAGACCCTTCCCCAAAATAACACAGGCCACACACTCTAATATAGATGGTCTTTCAGGGGACTCCCAAGCACTAAGGCCTTCTATGGAACCCTCAGGAACACAGGGTCTGAGAACTGACACTTCCCGGATGGAAGACCCCTGAACAACCTCCTAATACAAACCACTCTCCCTCCAGCACCTGACACTCTCTGCAGTGTGACAGAGACCCTCTCTCCCAGTATTCTTGATCTGGAATGTGCCCCCTATGATCCAGTCACCTGGAGCAGTCTCCTGCCCCCCATCAGAGCACCTGAAATGAGACTTTCTCCAGGACGCCTTGTCTGAATTCTTGGGTCCTTGTCTCCACCCTCTATTTGGCTTGGACCTCTGGAGGCTAGGACTTTGTGCTCTGAACTTGACTCGCCCCCCCCCCCCATACTTGGCAGTTTCTCTTGCTCAGAGTGGGTGCCTTGGAGTTTAGAAATCAGATTGACAGGACCCACAATGAGTGTTTTACACCATGCCGGAGGGAGAAATAGGTATTAATGACTTTCAGCCAATGAACGTATTTCCCTGGCCCAATTTTGATACTAAACCTTGCCTCAGACTTTCAGGTGTTTCGGGATTGGTTGTGGAGATGACACAAACACCCTGAGTAGTTAGCTAAGGTAGTATTTGTTTTCACTATTTCTCAAAATTCAGATTCAGGAGACTACATAAACCTCAAAAGAGGATGAAAAAACGTAGCCACCTTTTTCCTTCACCCGCAAATAAAGAAATGGGATTAAATTAAATGACATAGAATGTATAAAATTAAATTTAAATAATGGGCTAAAGAGAAATTAAAACAAGGAATTAATGAAATAAAATTAGTAAATTAGTAAAATGAAATGAATGTGAATAATAAACCAAAGAACAAAATGGAATAAACGAAATAAAATGAAGGAAATAAGAAAGTAAAAGAAACAAAACTAAAAAAAAAAATCTAAATGAAAAACCAAATAAAGATAAGAAAGTGGAAAAAAAAATGAAATTAATCAGATAAACACCGCAATCAGTGAAGGAATCTGTGCTCGGCAGGATCCCGTCCGGCCGCCCGCATCTCCGGGCTCCCCGGTGTCGGCCAGAGGTAAAGCTCGGCTCGGGGAAACGCGGTCCCCTCGGGTGGGGCGTGGCTTCCGAGCCGGGGGACGCGGCCGCGCCGCGTGGGGGAGAAGGGGCCCTCCGGGTGGGGCAGCATCCCCGCTCTCCTGGCGCTCGCTCGCCGCGGTGACCGCGTCGCCGGCAGGGGGCGCCCTGGGCCCCGAGGATCGAGTCCGCCTGGCGCGGCCTCCGGGACAGCGTGTGCGCCCGGCGCGCCGATGCCGCGCGACCGCCGGCCTCCTCTCCAGCCGGTGGGCTGTGTCCCCTTCCGTAAGAACACGCACGCACGCACGCACGCACGCGGCCCGCCCCGCCCCGCCCCGCCCCGCGGGGTCTCTGCCTGAGGTCTCTCGGCTGCTCGCTCTGAGGAAGCGCGAAATGGAGCCCTTGCAAAGGCCGCAGGGAGCACAGGGTTCCTGCCGCAAGGGCACGGATGTGCCTTCACCTTTGTCGATGGACTGAGTTGTTTGGTATGAAATGACTGAAAGTGCTGAATAAAATGGAGATTGGAGTAGAAAAAAACGTTAACCTGCCTGGGGGCAAGGAAAAGGATATTCTCTCAGAAAGTTCCAGAAGAGCTACCTGTGGCCTGAGCGAGGGATTCGGGGGTGGCAGAGGACATTTGCAGGCGGCCTTTCCAGCAGCCCCAGAAGTCTTCGGCCCCGCCGCGCTGGGGGGAGGGGAGGGGTGGGGGTGGGGACGGGAACGAGGGGCCGCTCGCATGCAAATGCGGCTGTGACAATCCGGCCGGGCGCCTCGGCGCCTCCGGGAGGCCGAGGCTGGAACAAAGCATTAGCATTTTCTCCATGTGAAAGGCCCGCATTCCTGGGCGGGGAGGCCGCGGGGGCGCCGGGCCCCCTCCCCATTCACACTCCGGACCACACAGAGAGCCTCTCGCGCCAAATGCTCGAAGGTTCGTTTCAGCTTTTCTTTTGACTGGAGCGATGCATACGAAATGTAGATATTTCCCTAAACGCCGGCTTTGACATTTAATGCGATCCTAAGTAGTCTGAAATGTGGACGGGATTAGGAGGAGGCTTGGGGCCCACAGGGACACTTGGCCAAATCCTCCTAAATCCTCCAGGACAATTGTTTGTCACCACACGGATCCCCTTTGCCCCAAATGAGGGGGCTAATGAACTTCGCTGCCTCCGCCCGTGGCACCCCCACTCCGACCAGGGCCTGTATTTCTGCCTTGCTCTTCCTGGGGAGAAAGAGAAGCCGAACGTGTAAATTGCTTGCTTTGTGCACGTCTTGGTTTGCTTACTCTAGGCTGGGCCGGCTGGATTTCACCACCAACCCACCCATCCCGGGCCACTATTTAAATCTCACTTGATAAGGCTCCGGAGGTCCACGATGCTGAGGCCCTGTGACCCTTGGGGGTTATGTTAATAGGCCACCCCCACCAAAAGAAGTGGGTCTTTTGACACCGCCAGGCCTAAAAAGAAGTTAAAACATCACCCAAAATTCTGTTCAGTGGACTTTGTCCATCTAGCGCAATCCACACACTGCATAATGTACAGCCCTGTCTTCAAAGGACTCGCAGTCCCGGAGCAGGAAGAAAATCGCTGACAAAAAACCAGAACCTCCAGTCTGGCTGAAGATTTGTTACTATGGGGCTGGACAGAAAAGCTCACCAGCCCAGAACACACCCCGGGTAAGCTTGGCTGGCATGAAGGAAGAGCTGGGGTGTAGGAGAAATGAATCTCCTTGGGGGTTAGGGCTGAGGAGAGGTAGTGTGGGATGGCTAGGATGTTGACATGCTGAAACTGGAAGAGGAATATCTAGGGAATGGGAAATGGAGACTCTTTGGGGCAATGGCAGAGAATCGTTTGGGTGACACCTGGGGCGTAAGGGAGAGGTCAACAGAACTAGGGAGAGCCAACTAGGCTCTCCCCAACTAGGGAAGACCTTCAGGTCTTCCTGAACCCCGGGCCAGCACTCAGCATTGCCCTGTAGGCAGTTACCAGCTCGGCTGAGGAGGGATGTGAGGCAGTGATATTTGGGAGCTCTTCTCACCGGGGCGCAAGGGCCTGGGTAAGGTTGGAAAGAATGGGATGAGAGGGGCGCCTGGGTGGCTCAGTTGTTAAGCCTCTGCCTTTGGCTCAGGTCTTGATCTCAGCGTCCCTGGGATTGAGCCCCACATCGGGCTCCCTGCTCAGTGGGAAGCCTGCTTCTCCCTCACCCACTCCCCCTGCTGTATTCCCTCTCTTGCTGTCAAATAAATAAAAAAGAAAAAGAAAAAAAGAATGGGATGGGAACACAACTACTACACCTCAGATACTGGTATTAAAACCAAGACAACAGGCTCCAAATAGAGTCACTTGTGCTAAGCTCCTCATCACCAAACTGAGCCTCAACCTACTTAGTTTTGTGTCTTCCAGAAATGGAATTTTCAACCAGTTAATCAGGAATCACATGATCAGCCTTATTTAAGTAATCTGCCTGATAGATCCCTAGCATCCCTAAAATACTTTGCAATAACTTTTTTTGCCAGCATAACTTCCTTGTTCCTATTCCCTTCTGGCATAAGTCTTTCATTTTGTACAGCTCCTCGCAGTTTATCTTTTAACTTTAAAAAAGATTATCTTTTAATACTGGACATATCCAAAGTGAAGATAGTTTTCCTAAAGAGCCCTCCTGCTCCTACCAGCAGAGCTATGTCAATAGTGGGATAATATATAACGTTTCCTTAATAAAGCAGAAAACTGTTTCTGCTTTGATATCGTATATTGCACAGTGGAAATCATGGAAGTTCAAGGCACTTCCAGAAATAACAAGGGTCAGGCCCTTCAGGCCCTTAAAACCTCATTCCAGCCCTGTGAGGAGGTACATTAGTATCCTCATTTTACAGATGAAAAAACTGAGGCACAAAGAAGCAAAACAACTTATTCCAGATCAGACTTGTCCTAGTATGTGAGAGAATGAAGATTTGCAGCCAGAGTCTGGGTTTGGGTCCATGAAGTCATTAGTCACTTTTCTCCAGAAGACTTCCAAGAAGGGGAATGGATGGGAGATTCAGAGGGGTGACAGTCACGGGAAGGAAGTGTGAAGGATGGCTGGGCCGAGCAGGGTGTAGGCACCAGGAAGGGCATGTGAACTCACTGGTATTGAAGGTCCACCAGGTGCACTTTGCAATCCTCACACCGGGTGCTGAGGAAAGGCCCCCTCATTTTGCAAATTGGTTAAAACCCTCAAGAGATCAAGTCATTGGTTTGGTCACTTGGGTTGGGTAAGGGGCAGAGCTCCAGCTAACTATCAGACAGTGGAGTGTGAGTGGTAGAAATATCAGGGTATGTTGTTGTGAAAGGATGACACGGTAACAGGCTGGGTAACAGGCTGGCGGACGGTGCCCTGGTGTCCATGCACAGGCAGGCGGAAGTGGGCTAGGATGCGCATCAAGGACTTGGCAGTGTGGAGCTCAGCAGGAGGCCATCCTGTGGCATGAGGGCCAGGGGCATAATGCTCCAGCTCTTCTGAGGGTGAGTGCCTTACAGTTTGGGGAACACTTACAACCACATTCTCATAGGGTCTGTAAATCTCTCCCTTTTTGAAGCTGAATGGGTAGTGGAGCTTGAACAGAAGCTGATGAGGCTCTTCTCAAAATTTGCCACCTGAAGGGCACCTGGCTGGCTCAGTCAGTAGAGTGCATGACTCTTGATCTCAGACTTGTGAGTTTGAGCCCCATGTTGGGTGTAGAGATTATTTAAAAGTAAGCTCTTGGGGCACCTGGGTGGCTTAGTTGGTTAAGCATCTGCTTTGACTCAGGTCATGATCCTAGGGTCCTGGGAAAAAGTTCCATGTTGGGCTCTCTGCTCATTGATATCATGAACCCATTGTTTACGACTAGCAACCAAATGTATTTTTTTTTTTTTAAGATTTATTTGGGAGAAAGCATGCCAGTGAGTGGGGGTGGGGTGGGCGGAAAAGGGAGTTGGGGGAGAGCGTTCCAAGCAGACTCTGTGCGGAGCCCAATGTGGGGCTTGATCCCGTGACCCTGAGATCATGACCTGAGCCTAAATCAAGAGTTAGAAGCTTAACCAACTGCACCACCCAGGTGCCCCAAATATATTCTTATTTAACACAGCAACATGGGGCCTGACCTGCCTCATAGCTGTTCCTACTTCCCAGAAACTAACCAGCAAGCAAGGAAAGTTCTCATTTCTTGAAATTTCTCCAAAGATGTCTTGTCCAAAGAAGTACAACGCCTTTTCCTACTTCACACTACCAAGACCCTGTGGGGTCCTAACCAATTTATGAGGTCTTTGGACTCATTCTCCAAAAAATGTCCAGGCCAAGCAATTCTGTTACCTCCCTACAGCATATGAGTGGGTCCCACCATGCTGCTGCTTGTCTGGATGTGCGAAAGCAAAGGCTACAGACTTGGACCAACACTAGTGAAGCTTAAGCACCCTCCTCTCATCTGGAAATGGTTTTGAAGGCCCATGGAAGCTAGGGCACTGTTTTCAGTATCTAAATGGAAAGAATTTACACTGTAGAGACAAATTTTAAGAGCAGTGTGGCTCTTGGGGTGCCTGGGTGGCTCAGTGGGTTAAAGCCTCTGCCTTCAGCTCAGGTCATGATCCCAGGGTCCTGGGATCGAGCCCCACATTGGGCTCTCTGCTCCGCGGAGAGCCTGCTTCCTCCTCTCTCTCTCTGCCTGCCTCTTGCCTACTTGTAATCTCTGTCAAATAAATAAAATCTTAAAGAAAAACCAAGAGTGTGGCTCTTTATTTATTTTTTATTTTTTAAGGATTTTATTTATTTATTTGACAGAGATCACAAGTAGGCAGAGAGGCAGGCAGAGGAGGAAGCAGGCTCCCTGCTTAACAGAGAATCTGATGCGGGGCTCAATCCCAGGACCCTGGGATCATGACCTGAGCCGAAGGCAGAGGCTTTAACCCACTGAGCCACCCAGGCGCCCCAAGAGCAGTGTGGCTCTTAAAAGAACAACAGAACCACTCTGTGCCAACCCATCCCATGTTTAATTGGAAAAAGAGGGCACATGGGTGGCTTGGTTGGTTAACTGTCTTCGACTTGGGTCATGATCTCAGGGCCTGGGATCCAGCCCTGCACTCGGCTCCCTGGTCAGTGGGGAGTCTGCTTCTACTCTCCCTCTGCCTGCTCTCTCTACTTCTGCTTCGTCTGTCAAATAAATAAAAATCTTAAAAAAAAAAAGAAGGGACACCTGGGATCCACATCAGCCTGCTTCTCCCTCTTCCTCTACTTGCTGCACCCCCTACTTGTTCTCTGTCAAATAAATAAGTAAAACCTTAAAAAAAAATGGAAAAAGAGGGGCACCTGGGTGGCTCAGTGAGTTAGGCCTCTGCCTTCGGCTTGGGTCGTGGGATCCCAGGGTCCTGGGATCGAGCCCCACATCGGGCTCCCTGCTTTGCAGGGAGCCTGCTTCGCCTTCTCTCTCTGCCTGCCTCTGTGCCTACTTGTGATCTCTCTCTGTCAAATAAATTAAAAAAAAAAAAAGGAAAAAGAAACTCATCCCTTCTCTGAGTCCTTTATGTGTAATTTCTATTACATCACAGGTACCCTGTTCTAGTAGATATCCCTATCTAAAGTGACTGCAGCAACAGAGTAAGATCAAGTTTTGGGTAAATTATATGCTTTGTTATCAAACACTTTCCTCTCCAGATGTGCAAGTGAGGAAGCATCAGAGTCAGCAGGTGTGTCATACTTCCCTATCTGAACTTGGTCTCCAAACCAGGGAAATGAAGAGATGTAGACAGCAAGGGACACTTCTAAATAGCAATCTTTGATGAACCTACCAAACATGATCTCAATCAGGTCACCAATTTTTCTTTCTTTCCTTTCTTAAAGATTTATTTATGGGTGCCTGGGTGGCTCAGTTGGTTAAGCATCTGCCTTCACCTCTGGTCATGATCCTGGGGTCCTGGGATCAAGCCCTGCATTAGGCTCCCTGCTTTGCGGGGAGCCCACTTCTCCCTCTGTCTCTGTACCCCTCCTCATGCTCTCTCCCCAATAAACAAATTAATTAATTAATTAATTAAATCCTTTTTAAAAAATGAAATAAAAATTTGTTTGGGAGTGAGTGAGAACCTCAAGCAGATTCCCTGCTGAATGTGGGCCCTGACCTCAGGACCCTGAGATCATGACCTGAGCTCGGACACTTAATCAAGTGAAGCAGGTGCCCCACATTTTTTTCTAAAAATTTTATTTTTGGCAGTACCTGGGTGGCTCAGTCGGTTAAGTGTCTGCCTTTGGATTGGGTCATGATCCCAAAGTCATAGGACTGGGCCCTGTGTGAAGCTCCCTGCTCACTAGGGAGTCTGCTTCTCCCTCTCCCACTGCCCCTCCCCCCAACTCATGCTCTCTCCCTAACAAAATCTTAAAAAAAAAAAAAAAAAAGATTTTATTTTTTAAGGAATCTGTACACCCAACGTGGGGCCTGAACTGAAAACCTGAGATCAAGAGTTGCATGCTCCTTCAACTGAGCTAGCCAGGTGCCCTGACCCAATTTTTCTAAAGAAAGTCTGTATTATGGCTTTTCCTTCCTAAAGTTAATGTATCAATCCTCTGGATAAATTCTGGCCATGTTAATCCCATAACATAGATCTGTCTCTTCGAAAGAAGCTTTTTTTTTTTTTTTTTTAAATTCTTTAAGTAATCTCTACATCCAACATGGGGCTTGAAGTCACAACCCCGAGGTCAAGGGTCATGTGTTCTACTAACTGAGTCAGCCAAGCACCCAGGAAAGCAGCAATTTTAAATTTTTGTTTACATCTACAAAGGGGTTAGCAATGAACCTTGAGCTCCTTGCTAACAGACTCTAGGACTACTGCCTCTGCCCAGGTAGAGGAGCGTGATCAGTGCCCTGAACCTGGTCTGTAATCTTGAAGCAAGCGATTCCTATCGGACCAGTCATCTCTTCTTAAGCCAATGTTATTGGCCCTACAGGTTCTATTATACATTTTCTGGTCCTTTTAAGTCTTAACCAGGCAGAAAACACATCAACTTACCCTCCTCTCTGCCCCCAAATCAGCTTCTGGACTGGCTACTCATTTACTGCTGACAGGTGTCTCAGGTTTTAAAACTTTAACCTCAGATCTAAAATTGTCCAACAGTTGTGAGAAAGACAAATGTATTTATTATACAAGACTGTTTTGATAAGACCATGTTTTAATTGCCTATGACATGGATACATCACATAATGGCACAAAATGTAAGATTAAAGAAAAACAGATGAAAATGAGTTTGTGAATCCTTAATTTTAAGTAAGCTTCTGGCAAAAACAAAACAAAACAAAAAACCCCAAAAAGCCAGGGATTAGAATCATTTCAAAATTGTGTCTTCAAAACTAGCACCTTTCACCATTTGCTTTTATTCATTTTGCTGTGATACAACTAAAAAGGCCCATAAATACTCCCCTGGGTCTCAAGTAACAGTTTTCCAAAAGCAAAAATGTCACTTTCTCTGTGCAGTGAAAGCCGGCATTTGGATGGGCTGGATCGGGTGGACAGGCTGGAACACTGGCTTCTTTCTCATCTCAGACAGTGTTTTCACTGCAGGGAGCAGCTGATTCCTTTTGATGATCTGTAAGGCCAGCTGGGTATTACCTACAAAAACACTTCCCATTAAAAAAAGCATAAACAATACCACCATGTAAAAAGCATGCCATTAACATCATGCAAAGGAAGTAAAAGACGGTCTGGGAGAGCAGTGGTCTGCAACATTTGCTGTACACTGGGGCCCCCCATGTTTCCATCCCATCCCCAGAAATTCTGATTTAAGAGACTGGGGTATGACCTGGGCAAAGGGATTTTTAAAAGCCCTAAGGTTTTTCTAAGGTATAACCCAGCCTGCGAACTTGTCTCCAGGTAGACTGCATGGAAGAAGGCCACTAGGACCAATGCACTAACCCCAATCACACTTATGTTTTTTTCTAGAAGAACTTGATGGGTAATATCTTCAAGGAAGGCAAAGTTTCATATTTGAAGAGATAAATCAGACACCCAAAACCTTGGGCTCTTTGAAGGGATACGGTCCTTTTTTTTTTTTTTTTTAACCCAACGTGGGCCTCAAACTCGCAACCCCAAGATCAAGATTGCATGCTCCTCCAACTGAGCCAGCCATCTCTGAAGGGATACAGTCCTAACTAGAGAGAAGAATTACTTACCATTTTGCAGTTCAAGGTAGACTGCCAGTAAGATGGCTTCGGGGGGCACCTCTTTAGGATGGATCATCGAAGCCGCCTTTGCTCAAAACAAAAAAGATACCCATGAAAAACCAACAGCTTAGGACACAAACTCCAAGTAATGCTGGGGGTGGGGAGGAAGCCTGCTCATTCCCACGTGACCTCCTAGCAACTACTATCATTCTGTTCTGATGTCCCTCAGCTACCTATGATCTCATCCCCACGGACTAAACCAGACATGTAATTTTTCATTAAAGGATTCACTATTTACCCTTACCTCGTCCAAAATGAGTTTTTATAGGGGAAAGCTTTTCACCTACTTGGGGTTCTTCTTCCATGTCTTGGCTCTATTTGGCTTTGAGACGGGTGACCAGATACTCCTGATTCTGCACTCCAGTCATTGGTCCAGGTCTTTTGGTGGCTCTTCACCACAGACATGATTGCACTTACATTCAAATCTGCATGTCCATTTGTTTTCCTAAGTAACAACTCAGTATTGTAGGTCCCAAGTTCTCAATGTTAGCAATAAGAATTAAAATTTAAGAAATTGGTAATATAGAAAAAAATGTACCACTGAGCATGTTCAATGTCCCCATTTTTAAGGACTGAAACAGTACAATTTTGTCAAATAAAATAATTTAACTGTTTAAGCAACATGCTATTCTTCCCTGGATTTGAGAGTCACTTCTCCAGCTAGCAGTCTCTCTCTGACCTAGCCCTGAGAAAGGAAGCCTGGCCTGCTCTGGTCAATCTTTATTCCCTCAGTCTGGGCTTCTTTGGGCGGCAGTCTTTTCCTCACACCTTACTATCGACTTGTATTCCCCCATCCAGTTTCAGGTGGTCTGGCTTCCAGGCTGCTCTGCTTCTTTCCTTCATCTTATCAGAAAGTATACTTGTATAAACATTTACTGACCAGAGGTGAGTGTGTGGGTAAGACAGGGTCTCATTTTGATAATAAACAGGCATGCACACAACTAATAATAATCCAAACAAGTTTACCCAAATGTTAGGAAGAGAACAGAGTGAATGTACTGTGAATATGAAGAGAGAAAAATGTTTCTTTTGAATGGAGAGCTTCAGGGCATGGGGCACGTGCCTCAGTCCTTGCAGGGTGGATATTGGATAAGAAGAAAGTGGGGAGAAAGGCCTAGTAGGCCGAGCTGTGAAGATGGGAGATGTCTGGGGGACCAGAAGCTTGCACAAGGTCAGTTCCTGGAAGCCTCAGAAGAGATCTCGAATGAGCAGGGACTCTCTCGTCCACCGCACACCCTAAGTTCTTCATGAACGAAGCAAGGAGACTTTTATTCCTCTCACCACATCACAGAGGTCTAACAACTCAGTTCAGAAAATGAGATTTTTACACTTCTAGGCCAAGCTTCATACAGGCAAGATAATCTTTACATTATTTTGTGGGTATTAAAATCTCCATTTTGCCTCCAAGTGGCTGGTTAACACAGGTCACTTATTGTTCTTTGCACTGACCAGAGTCTGGAGTTTTCTCTAAAATACAGGAATTCATAACAGCAACTTTATGAAGCTTGATGGTGCTCTGCTTACTGGCTGTTCAGAATGGCTAGTGGTGGGCAGGCAACCTCAAACATCTCCGTGGAGCCCTTTCCAACTCTTCACATCACTGTCTTGCCCTCCCAGGTAGGGTGGGCCTCCCAATTAACAAAGATCCAGCCACTGGATTAACCTAAAAACCAAGGGATCAAAACAAAACCCCCTTCAGACCCTGAGCCAGGCCTGAGCCCATCTGTCTCTCCCAGAGTGGCAGCCTCCATGGCCACCTGCTGCACGAGAACCTGAGCTAGATCATGCATACTGCAGTGTTAGATCAGAAGTCCTGTTGGCTGTAATCAACTCCTTCCCAATCAAGTGGTATGACTCAACTTGCAAGATAAGAGCAAATATGTTTCCCCGGATAGTCGACCACTTACATTTCTGATTTTGGATCAGAAGTGCCGACCAGATGCCACTAAGTTAACTAAATATCACCAATGGTTATTTTCCACACGGTAAGACTTCACGGCTCTACATGACAACATGGTCTTCAGAGGAAGAACATTTCCAGAAGCCAACAAATCTCTTGAGAATAGCTTTAATTTCAATTTCCGCTACTCTGAAAAGCATACAGGGATGTTGGCTCTCTCCTGTGCTGCTGGTCATTATACAATTTGGCACATACTACAACTTCCATATTAAAGTCTTAAAATTCTGCATACCCTGTAACCTTTAATTCCCTTTATAGGCAGGGTTGCATCATGCCTACCTATTTTTACTGTCTCATTCCCATGGCTTACCAAGAAGTGCTCATATGCTTGCTGAATTAATATCCCTTTCCGAGTCTGTGATAGCCTCTGGAATTGCCACTGGTGAAAGCTGGCCACCAGGTCCCCTACTGCAGGTAAGGGTCCATGCCCATGACTGGTCCAAGGATGGCCAAGAAACCTAAAGAGGCTCAATCAGAATCTTCCCTGAGACCTACTGATGAAGCATCATTTCAGTGGTAGAATTCAGAGGCATATTTTAGTCATATGTTGCCAGTCACTTCCTTTAGTGTATGTGGAACTTCACTGGCACCAGCTGTCTTAAGTCTCCTGTTCTAGTGCTCCAGCAACACAGTACTTATCCTGCTGCCCCATAACCAATGTTGCTGGTTTCTCACGTGTCCTTCCAGAGCCCTCATATGCACATACACAATTAGAAAGCAACTGTTTTAAATCTTGGTCTCTCACTTCGTAGGTCTGAGATATCACATTAGGACACAGCGTTTATAGCCGCAGTGTGTTCAGCTGTACGGATGCACTACTATTTAAGTGATCCCTCATTTACATAGTTTCCAGTCTGCTTTTTAAAAAAGATTTTATTTATTTATTCGACAGAGAGAGAGATCACAAGTAGGCAGAGAGGCAGGAAGAGAGAGGGGGAAGCAGGCTCCCCGTTGAGCAGAGAGCCCGACGTGGGGCTCGATCCCAGGACCCTGAGATCATGACCTGAGCCGAAGGCAGAGGCTTAACCCACTGAGCCACTCAGGCGCCCCTCCAATCTTCTGAAATTTTAATTATTAAAACCATTGGGAAAAACCCTCCATTAAGTGCCTAGGTTCACTTGTAATAGCTGATCAGTTGTTTATCTTATAAGAATATTTTTAAGCTTGGGAAAGTAATACTCCAATTTTTAACAAATTGACCAGAGCCCCAAACAGAATAACAAAACCCAGAAACTCCAAACCCTTGCTTTACAAGAGGGCGTGGCCCCACCACCTCCAGCCTCACCTGGTGGAGACACTTCCGGGCTTTGTCGTATTCGCTCCTCAGGCAGTAGGCGCTGCCAAGATTAAACAGCATCACAGTCCTGGCAGAGGTGACCGAACTGGGGTAGCACTGAGGGGCCCGCTTCCCAGCTGGGGAAAAAGAGTGTGGACCCTGGTGAAGAGGCTGGGTCAAGAGCAAGGGGGCAACCCAATCCACCACCCCAGCAACTGCTCAGACTAAAGCACAGCGCTACTTCTTAGGCTGACAAATGAAGGGCACAGAAGGCTTGAGTCTACATCTTTGGGATGCAAGCCAGGCTACTTTAAGTATTTACAGAACTTCTTACTCACAGGATTCCATTGCTTCATTTTCACCTTTGTCTGATCCTACAAAACATGAAAATAAACCTGAGGGGGAAGGACAACAGTATATTTTCTAGAAACCTAATTTTGTTTATGAAATGAAAAATCTGGTATCAAAGCAATCTGTCACGTTACAGTGTTTACTTTTCATATTGTGGAGGTTCTATTAGAAGATACCCACCGCCACCCCATTCCTGTGTAATAATCTTGAATAAAGTAAATACCAGTCTCACTTTCTTAAAAACTTAGGCATGATTTACAACTGACTTTTGAATGCTTATTTCTACTTTCCCCTGGACTGCAGAATCCCTTTAAGGAGAAAAATACAGTATGAGAATCAAAACAAATTTTTCTACTACCAGCCTTTCAAAAGTGAGAATCTATTTATTTCTTAAAAATAGTCTTTCTTGGGGTGCCTGGGTGGCTCAGTGAGTTAAAGCCTCTGCCTTCGGATCAGGACGTGATCCCAGGGTCCTGGGATCGAGCCCCGCGTCGGGCTCTCTGCTTAGTGGAGAGCCTGCTTCCTCCTCTCTCTCTCTGCCTGCCTCTCTGCCTACTTGTGATCTCTGTCTGTCAAATAAATAAATAAAATCTTAAAAAAAAAAAAAAGTCTTTCTTGGGGCAGCTGGGTGGCTCTGTCAGTTGGGTGTCTGCCTTCAGCTCAGGTCATGATCCCAGAGTCCTGGGATTGGGCCCTGCATCAGCCTCCCTGCTCAATAGCGAGGCTGCTTCTCCCTCTGCCCCTCAACCTGGCTCTTGCTCTCTCTCTTGCTGTCTCTCTCCGAATAACTAAAAATCTTAAAAAAAGGGGGGGGGGGCGCCTGGGTGGCTCAGTGGGTTAAGCCTCTGCCTTCGGCTCAGGTCATGATCCCAGGGTCCTGGGATCGAGCCCCACGTAGGGCTCTCTGCTCAGCAGGGAGCCTGCTTCTCCCTCTCTCTCTGCCTGCCTCTCTGCTTACATGTGCCTACTTGTGATTTCTCTGTCAAATAAATAAATAAAAATCTTTAAACAAAAAGGTAAAAAAAAACCAAAAGTCTTTCTTTCTCTCTCTCTCTTTTTTTTTTGGGCGGTAAGTAATCTCTGCACCCAATGTGGTGCTTGAACTCATACCCTGAGATCAGAGTTGCCCTTCTGACTGAGCCAGCTAGGCGACCCTCTAATGTGAGCATTTAGACCATGTGATAATCAACTCTTAGGTTTATTCAGCCAAAATATGTACAGCCAAATATGTAGAGAGCCAACCTAAAACTTCTTTCCCTTTAAATTTCCACATATCCAAGAAGGCAGTGGAAATGATGACCAGTTCTGATCAGATGTGTCCTCACTAACCTTGGTCCTGCTCATTTGAAGAAATCCCTAAGGAAACATCAGTGACATTCTCTGGGTTCAAGTGAGTAATGGCATCAGATATTCTGTCCAGAGAGATGAGGGCTTCTGCAGCATATAAATGGCCCAAAAACCTAAGATGAAAAGAACAGATTCCAAACTGAGAAGTAGGTCATCACAAAACACCCAATGTGTAACTAGATTTGGTGTACACATGCTTCACATATTTCGAATCTTTGAATTGAAATAGACGTTTACAAACGGATCAATAAAAGGCCACTTAAATCTTATCTCTTTATATAAAAGTATCTTAAAATACACAATAATTTTTATATCAGCTAAGCTGGAACAAATGACATATCAATTAAGAAAAAAGTTCAGAACTGGCAAATTTACTATTCTCTTTATGCAGAAAATAACATTAACTTAAGAAGGGAATGATATTCTAAAATAAGAGACAAGTCAAGGGATGAATCCTCCAGGTTCTGCTGCTGGAACAGTCAAAAGACATCAGAGTGCCAAATGGGACTGAGACCAGATTTGGGTTAGATCAACTTTACTTTCTACCCCAAAGTTTCCTGCTTTTCAAATCATCTATTTTATGCCCATTGATGTTTCAGGACACATACATATCCTCCTGGCTTATAAGAGCCTGCTTCTTCCAGTGTTTTACTTACAGGCCATTTTTCTCTATGATCACCTGATTGATTTTTCAAAACTAAAACTGGACTAGATATATTATACCCTTGCGGAAAAATCTTAATGACTTTTTCCTACCTGATAACAGAACTTTCTTCAACTTAGAGTCCTCCAAATTTGGTGCCACTTTTCTATGTCCAGTCAATATTCCCACCCCCTCAAAAATTGCTCTGCTCCTACCAGACAGTATCCTGGGCAGGGCACACCTGCTGTTCCCCCATGGCCTGGCTTTCTTGGGCAAGCCTGGCCTCATCTCCACAAGTTAATATCAACTCCTCCTTTAATTTTTAAGATTTTATTTTCAAGTAATCTCTACACCCAAAATGTGGCTTGAAATCACAAAACTGACATCAACCAAAAGAGCCAGTCAGCCACCTCTCTACTCCTCCTTTTAAATGGCTGGCTACATCTCACCTACTCTAGCTAGTCTGCCCCCAAATGAATCTGTCCCCATTATCTCGAGTCCTCAAATTTTAGGCTTTTTTCAATATATCCTTTTTAGATATTTACACATATTAACTACTCAAGAGTTACTTAATTCTTTATTAAGCAATTTCTTCTAATTGCCAGGGGCTGCAATAACCTTTCATTTTGCTTCTCTACCAAATACCCTAACAGAAATGACAACTTTTAAAGAAATCAGTAACTTCAATTATATTTTGAAATATAATTTAAAAATTTAATTAAAGTAGTATCTACAAGCCTGTAATCACTACAAAACACAAACATATAAATTCAAAGAACTACTTCAAATAGTCTGTGAATTCTGGAATTCACTTAAAAAACATTTTCCTTTTTTAGCCAAATAAAATGCTTCAGGACACCCAAAGACAAGAAATCTTCGACCAGGAGTACAGAAAGCAAAAAGCTGTGGGGTAAAGCTGCTGTGGTATGTGAGCTCCCAAATGCAAAATCACCTGCTCCTCTTTACTGGGAAGACAGACAGTGGCCTTGTTATTAATTAAGAAACCAATACTTGGGAAAGAACAGTTAAGAGACTTAAAAAAAGAACTCAAGAATTAAAAAAAGAAATCAACAGACACAGCTTAGCCAATCCCTCAAAAGTTGATAAAGTTAAAACTTTCCACCAAGAACCTAGATATCCATCAATAGATGAATGGATAAAGAAGATGTGGTATATATACACAATGGAATACTATGCAGCCATCAAAAGAAATGAAACCTTGCCATTTGCAACAACATGGATGGAACTAGAGGGTATCATGCTTAGTGAAATAAGTCAATCGGAGAAAGAAAACTATCATATGATCTCCCTGATATGAGGAAGTGGAGATGCAACATGGGGGGCCTGGGGGGTAGGAAAAGAATAAAAGAAACAAGATGGTATTGGGAGGGAGACAAACCATAAGGAGGAAGAACGCCTTAATCTCACAAAACAAACTGAGGGTTGCTGGGGGGAGGGGGGCCGGGAG
>PISX010028007.1:0-22185 GCA_004024625.1 Mellivora capensis
TCATTTTAGACCCAAAGACACCTCCAGATTTAAAGTGAGGGCACAGAAAACAATTTACCATAATAATGGACATCAAAAGAAAAATGGGGTGACAATCCTTAGATCAGATAAATTAATTTTAAGCCAAAGACTATAATAAGAGATGAGGAAGGACACTATATCATACTTAAAGTGTCTATCGAAAAAGAAGATCTAACAAGCACTGGGTGTGGTGTAAAACTATGAATTCTGTTACGCTGAAAAGAAATGAAATTTAAAAAATTAAAAATTTAAAAAAAAAAAAAGCTAAGCGGCTGCCTTTAGCGCAGGTGATGATCTCAGGGTCCCTGGAATGGAGTCTCCCTCTGACCTGCCTTCCCCTCTGATCCTCCCTCTCCCTTTGACCCTCCCCTGCCCCACAGCTCCTGCTCTCTCTCACTCTCCCAAATAAATAAATAAAATCTTTTTTAAAATGCAAAAAAAAAAAAGAAAGAAAAAGAAAGAGGAGAGATCATAACTAACATGAAAGAAATACAGATAATAATAAAAACATATTATAAGCAACTATATGCCAGCAAATTTTACAATCTGGAAGAAATGGATGCATTCCTAGAGACATGTAAACTACCACAACAGAACCAGGAAAAAATGGAAAACCTGAACAGACCCATAACCAATAAGGAGATTGAAGCAGTCATCAAACATCTCCCAACAAACAAGAGTCCAGGGCCAGATGGCTTCCCAGGGGAATTCTACCAAACATTTAAGGAAGCATTAATACCTATTCTCCTAAAACTGTTCCAAAAAAATAGAAATGGAAGGAAAACTTCCAAACTCATTTTATGAGACTAGCATTACCTTGATCCCAAAACCAGACAAAGACCTCATCAAAAAAGAGAATTACAGACCAATATCCTTGATAAGCATGGATGCAAAAATTCTCACCAAAACACTAGCCAATAGGATCCAACAGTCCATTAAAAGGATTATTCGCCACGACCTAGTGGGATTTATTCCTGGGCTACAAATTTGGTTCGACATCTGCAAATCAACCAATGTGACACAATACATCAATAAAAGAACAAGAACCATATTATACTCTCAATAGATGCTGGAAAGCATTTGACAAAGTACAGTATCCTTTCTTGATCAAAACTCTCTTCACAGGGTACGTATGGAGGGTACATACCTCAATATCATAAAAGCCATCTATGAAAAACCAAAGCAAATATCATTCTCAATGTGGAAAAACTGAAAGCTTCCTTCCTAAGGCCAGGAACATGGCAGGGCTGTCCACTATCACCCCAGCTATTCAACATAGTACTAGAAGGAAGTCCTAGCCTTGGCAATCAGACAACTAAAGAAATACAGGAAATAAGACATCCAAATCAGCAAAGAAGTCAAACTCTACACTTTGCAGGTGGAAAATCCAAATGACCACTCCCAAACTGCTAGAACTCATACAGGAATTCAGTAAAGTATCAGGATATAAAATCAGTGCACAGAAATCAGTTGCATTTCTATACACCAACAGTAAAACAGAAGAAAGAGAAATCAAGTAGTTAATCCCATTTACAATTGCACCCAAAACCATAAGATACCTAGGAATAAACCTAATCAAAGAGGCAAAGACCCTGTACTTGGAAAACTAAAAAGTACTCATGAAAGAAATTGAGGAGGACACAAAGAAATGGAAAAATGTTCCATGCTCACAGATTGGAAGAACAAATATTGTGAAAATGTCTATGCTACCTAAAGCAATCTACACATTTAATGCAATCCCTATCAAAATACCATCAACTTTTTTCAAAGAAATGGAACAAATAATCCTAGAATTTATATGGAACCAGAAAAGACCCCAAATAGCCAGAGGAACGTTGCAAAAGAAAACCAAAGTTGGTGGCATCACAATTCCAGTCTTCAAGCTCTATTACAAACCTGTAATCATCACGACAGTATGGTACTGGCACAAAAACAGACACATAGATCAATGGAACAGAATAGAAAGCCCAGAAATGGACCCTCAACTCTGTGGTCAACTAATCTTTGACAAAGCAAGCAAGAAAGAATGTCCAATGGAAAAAAAGACAGTTTCTTCAACAAATGGTGTTGGGAAAAATTGGACAGCCACATGCAGAAGAATGAAACTGGACCATTTCCTTACACCACCCACAAAAATATCCTCAAAATGGATGAAGGACCTCAATGTGAGACAGGAATCCATCAAAATCCTTGAGGAGAACGCAGGCAGCAACCTCTTCGACCTCAGCTGCAGCAATTTCTTCCTAGAAACATCCCCAAAGCAAAGGAAGCAAGGGCAAAAATGAACTATTGGGGCTTCATCAAGATCAAAAGCTTTTGCACAGCAAAGGAAACAATCTACAAAACCAAAAGACAAATGACAGAATGGGAGAAGATACTTGCAAATGACATATCAGATAAAGGGCTAATATCCAAAATCTATAAAGAGCTTATCAAACTCAACACCCAAAGAACAAATAATCCAATCAAGAAATGGGCAGAAGACATGAACAGATATTTCTGCAAAGAAGACATCCAAATGGGCAACAGACACATGAAAAAGTGCTCCACATCACTCGGCATCAGGGAAATACAAATCAAAACCACAATGAGATACCACCTCACACCAGTCAGAATGGCTAAATTAACAAGTCAGGAAACAACAGATGTTGGCAAGGATGCAGAGAAAGGGAACCCTCCTACACTGTTGGTGGGAATGCAAGCTGGTACAGCCACTCTGGAAAACAGTATGGAGGTTCCTCAGTGAGTTGAAAATAGAGCTATCCTATGACCCAGCAATCGCACTACTGGGTATTTACCCTAAAGATACAGATGTAGTGATCCAAAGGGGCACGTGCACCTGAATGTTTATAGCAGCAATGTCCACAATAGCCAAACTATGGTGCGAACCTAGATGTCCATCAACAGACAAATGGATAAAGAATAGGTGATACACACACACACACACACACACACACACACACACACACAGGAATACTATGCAGCCATCAAAATGATGAAATCTTGCCATTTGCAATGATGTGGATGGAACTAGAGGGTATTATGCTGAGTGAAGTAAGTTAATCAGAGAAAGACAATTATGTGATCTCTCTGATATGAGGAATTTGAGAGGCATGGCAGGGGATCATGGGGGGTAGTGAGGGAAAAAATGAAGTAAGATGGGATCAGGAGGGAGACAAACCATAAGAGACTCTTAATCTCAGGAAACAAACTGAGGGTTGCTGAGGGGTGGGATGAGACGGATGGGGAGGCTGGGTGATGGACATGGGGGAGAGTATGTGCTATGGTGAGTGCTGTGAATTGTGTAAGCCTGATGATTCACAGACCTGTACCCCTGAAGCAAATAATACATTATATGTTAATTTAAAAAAAGAACTGATCAATGTTGACCTATTCATTCAATAGTGTATTACTCAAAAATCAGAAGAATAAACTGACACATACAAGGACTTGGATCAACCTGAGAACCATTATGCTGAGACCAAAAAACCAAAATCCTACTCCAAAACATACAATTTTTCTTTTTTGGTGAAGTTTAACAAAAGGAAAAGTGAATCTGTGAAAGAAGTAAAAATGTGGAGATTGATTGGAAGACAGAGCACAAGGGATTTTTTTTTTTTAGTGTACACTTAAAATAGCTTCAAATTTTGAATCCTGACCATCAGATCATTGATGTTCTAAAGTAAGGACCCCAAATACCATGGTTTTTAAGACTCTTATTGAAAGGTATAAAGTCAACTACTTCCAGGGCACCTGGGTGGCTCAGTTGTTAAGCATCTGCCTTCGGCTCAGGTCATGATCCTGGCGTCCTGGGACTGAGTCCCACATCAGGCTCCCTGCTCAGCAGGAAGCCTGTGTCTCCCTCTCCCACTCTCCCTGCTTGTGTTTCCTCTCTTGTTGTGTATTTCTGTCAAATAAACAAACAAAATCTTAATTTAAAAAAAGTCAATTACTTTCAACACAAATTTCTTAAACATGCATTGATAAAACAATGTGTCAGCCTTGGCCTTGGAAATGGATTCTCTTTCTGATTTTTTTCTATTGATTCTCAACATCTGTGTCTATACGGGCATATCAAGTGATCATTTATTTTTCTTCTCATCTGGTTTCCACTACCTGCCTGCATCTTCCAAGCTGTCTTTCTATCATATAAATTTGGTCTTATAAGGCTAGCTGTGTAAATGAGATGCCTTCTAAGATCCCCAGTTATAATTCTGGCAAAGCTACAAGTTGTTTAAGGATGTAGAGAAGGATCGCCTAAGCTTTGCCAAGTGAAAAAGGGAGACACTATTACTCTCATCAATTCTACTTTTCCTTCATAGAACCACCACTCTTTCACTTATGAAGAAGCATCAGTGTTTAACTACATGGTTCTGACATTAGGGGATAATAAAGTTTAGAGCAAAATAGAAAGAAATAGCAACCTTTAAAAAGACAGCAAAATAGGGCACCTGGGTGGCTCAGTTGGTTAAGCAACTGCCTAGGGCTCAGGTCATGATCCCGGAGTCCCAGGATCGAGTCCCACATCAGGCTCCCAGCTTCAAGGGGAGTCCGCTTCTCCCTCTGACCTTCTCCCCTCTCATGTTCTTTCTCACTGTCTCTCTCTCAAATAAATAAATAAAATCTTTTTTAAAAAGTTTAAAAAGACAGCAAAATAATTTTTAATCAATAATTTAATAATTTTTAATCAAGCCATTGTTGTTAGATCATTGAATCAAAAATTTCTGTGATGGTGTGCCTGGGTGGCTCAGTGGGTTAAAGCTTCTGCCTTCAGCTCAGGTCATGATCCCAGGGTCCTGGGATCGAGCCCCGCATCGGGCTCTTTGCACTGCGGGAAGCCTGCTTCCCCCTCTCTCTCTGCCTGCCTCTCTGCCTACTTGTGATCTCTGTCTGTCAAATAAATAAATAAAATCTTTAAAAAAAAGAAAAGAAAAAGAAAATATCTGTGATGCTTATTAAAAGTTTGAAGGCTGGCTGGCTGGGTGGCAGATGTTTCCTAGAGATTGCCAATATCCTTTGCCCTCTTTCCTTCACTCTCTGGAAGAAGTCTGTTGGCAACCATACTTCCAGATTCATTCCTCTCCTTGATCCTCAAAGATTCATATTATCACTCTAGGGACACAGAGGTCTGCACTCATGCAAGGAGGTGCTTCTGCTAGCTACTACCCCAGTTTATTATGGCTTTTCTTTTCCTTCTGAATTTGAAGAGACATTCACTTTTTTTTTACCTTTTTAATTTAAATTCAATTAGCCAAGATATAGCACATCATTCATTTTTTTAAATGAAATTCAATGATTCATTCATTCAGTATAACACTAAGTGCTCATCTCATCCCACGCCCTTTTAATGCCCATCACCCAGTACCCCATCCTCCCCACCCCAACAAATCTCAGTTTGTTTCTGGGAGTCAAGAAGTTTGTCTCCCTCTTTGATTTCTTCCCATTCAATTTCCCCACACACACACCTCTACTGTCCTCTGCACTATTCCTTATTCCACGTATGAGTGAAACCATATGATAATTGTTTTTCTCTGATTGACTTATTCCACTCAGCATAATCTATTCATGATTCAAATATGGAAGATATTCAGCCTTTCTGAAACTTAAGTAATATTCCATTGTATATAGAATGGATAAAGATGTGGCTCATTCACAAGTAATTTTAAAATAACATGTCTAGGGACATCTGGGAGGCTCAGTCAGTTAAGCACCTGCCTCCAGCTCAGGTCATGATCTCAGGGTCCGGGGACTGAGCCCCTGATGGGCTCAGCAGGGAGCCTGCTCAGAGGGGAGTCTGCTTTTTCCTCTCCCTCTGCTCCTCTCCCCGCTCATGCTCTCTCTCACTCTCTAATAAAAAAATTTTTAATAAAATAAAATAACATGCCTACAATTTTAAATAAAATTTTCCAGATTTATTAAAATACAGAAAATTATAAAAAGAAAGCACCATGGCCCATAATCATTACAGATCATTATCCTGTTATTCAGAGAACTCTTGTTGACATTTTCAAAAAAATAAAATAGGGATAAATGCACACGTTTTAGTTTAGAAAACTAAAACAGTACAAGAAAGTATAAAATTAAGACTCTTCCCAGCCCTTTCTCTCTCTACAAAGTTAACTACAGTTAACAGACTCACAAAATTTCAGATGTTGTATATAAACTTTTTGTTTACACAAAATGTATAATTATTATATATCCTGTACGTACATTGTATATGTATACTGTATATCCTTTTCGTTTATACAAAAATAATCATATTATGTATAGTCTTGGTTTTTTCTCTTTTTTTTTTAATTTCTTTTCAATGTTCCAGAATTCATTGTTTATGCACCACACCCAGTGCTCCATGCAATACGTGCCCTCCTTAATACCCACCACCAGGCTCACCCATCCCCCCACCCTCTCTCCTCCAAAACCCTCAGTCTGTTTCCTCAGAGTCCACAGTCTCTGTATATTCTTATGTAAAACATAGGACCAGTTCCCTTGTAAAGACATAGCGCTTCTATAGGCTAGAAATAGAGAGAGTATCAATTTTATAAGCATTACAAATTAAGAAGGAATTAATAATTAATAATCATTAATAATTAAGAATCATTAATACTTTAAAATTTTAGAGAATTTCCTGTGCAACTCAATGTGAAGAAATCAAAAATTAAGTATAATTGATTAATTTCTGGAAAACAAATTATTTGGAATTAAAGAGAACTGACCTAGAAGTTTGCCTGGACAAATTTTTTCTCTTTTTATTTTTTTTAAGATGTTAATTATTTATTTGAGAGAGAAAGAGAGAGAGAGAGAGAGCACAAGCTGGCAGAGGGGAAGAGGGAGAGAAAGGAGCAGGGAGCCCAATGCAGGACTCAATCCCAGGACCCCAGGATTTGACCTGAGTACAAGGTAGATGCTTAACTGACTGAACCACCCAGGCTCCCTGGATAAATTGTTCCTGATGCTCAAGGAAGAAATTATTCTCATGTCATGAAATAATTTTCATGCCATGTCATCTATGCTGTGCAAATTTCCAGGTCACAGAAAAAGAGACAAATTATGAAACAAACATAACCCACATGTGCAAATTTAGCAAATTCACCCCCTGCCCAAAAACCAAATCAAACTCAATGGCACTGATCAATCTTATTTGTAAATTAAAAATGCAGAGATCCTTACCAAACTATTAGAAAATATAGCTCACCCATATATTGAAAAAACAAAATACTCAGACCAAATAGATTTTATTCAATTAAGGACAGGATGTCTTAACAGGATACCCATCTTTACCACTTATCATAAAAACACCATACAGTAACACCTACAAGGCAGGAATCAGGACCTTTGGAGTTCCTTACTATAAGGAACCAAGCACAGGTCTCTGGGACAAAATAAAATTTTAAGAAGCATTTCTTAAGTTAATGATGAAATCAATTAATAAGTCCATGAGAAAAATCAAAAGCCTTGAGCATTCGTAAATGTCCAAAGTTACCTAAACCTGGTTACCTATCCCTGGTGAATATTTCTTACACTGTGAATACTAAGACTTCTCTGATATAAAAAAGAACTTCTAAGCCAAATCACCACAACATCGTGCTGAATAAATTAGGGGACACATTCTTCTAATTCAAAGTCAACGGTGGCCATAATTTGGGGAAAAAAAAAAAACATTTCTGGATTTAGGCCAAGAAACAAGAGCTGTAATATGAATAAGGAAAAATTATCGCTTGTGTGCTACTTAATTGTTGACCCAGAAAGTCCAAGAGAATTAAGTTTTTTTTAAAAAATCAACTAAAAAGGATTGGCAGGGAGGGTAAGGCATTAAATGTAGAAATTAGATGTTGGGTACGTGGCTGTTCAGTGAAAAATGTTTTCAACTTGCAGTTTTGCTTCAAATTTTTCAGAGTAAAATGTTGGAAAGATGAGAATAAAATAATAATAAAATGTTAGGAAGATATTTCAGCAGCATGGTCAGTTAAACAAACACAAGTTGAATAACTACACTAAGACCGTGGTAACAACCTTGGAAAAACAACAGATGAACGATCATATTTGACTGACAGAAACAATATATAGAATATACGGCACCTTCAAATGTAGAATATACCTTAGAATAACTACAGAATATAGACCATCTTAGAATAACTAAAAAAGGATAATGTGGATGAGAATTACAGGTTCTGTTTTAAACTAACACAAAGAAATTAAACATATATTTGCCAAGTAAAAGCAGCTGGGGACTGAGGACTTACTTAGACATTCATGAACTTCCTTCAGGGCTAACTTGAATTCCTGAAAATGGCATAAACCTAATAAAAGCAGAAAGCAAATACGATAATCCATTAGCAACAAATTACCCTAGTATTCTGACAGCAAAAAATTATGTGAAATATATTTGATTTCTTAAAATAAAATTACAAGATCATTTGGTTAAACAAAAGCATATTACTTAAACGTTGCTATAAATGGAAATACAAAAAAAATGTGATCTCTGTCTGTCAAATAAATAAATAAAATCTTAAAAAAAAATAAATGGAAATACAATGTATCTTGAGGTTTTAAGGCTCCCTTAAGATTGACTTGTCATTTAGGCAATTCAATTTTGGCTTGCAGATGACTTGTATCAACTGTGGACAGGAAGAACAGTGGAAGCAAACAGACCCAGCAAATAGGAGGCTGACCAAGAAGGTGCTATGTTTTTGCTCTTAGCCTCTTTGCTTTTGCTTTTAGCTTTTGAATATGCAGGTACCTCACATCCAGATCAAACATCTCTCTGCAATAATTCTTTAGGTTTCAGTTATTTGTCTTGGAGACCTCAAAACCTCTACAACCAAAACATCAGTGAAAACACACTGCAACCAACCATCGTGGGCAGGCTCTGTGGGTGGGCAAAGATGGGCAGGACACAGTTGCCCCAGTCGGCCACTGACAAACTCTAGTAGCACGTTTCTCAGACAAGATCACTGCACTTGGGATGAATGAATCTACTGCAATTTAACCTGCTCATGAAGGAATCAGAGGAGGCGATGGAGAAGGTGACAGAGGACAAGTCACCTTACCTCTTGCAGCCTCTAGCTTTTTGTAGCATTTCTTTGTCCATGCAACAGGACCATTTTCACTCCCTGAGCGTGGTCCTCTGCCTCACCGGCCAGTGCTTTACATCATGCTGTGCGCAGTTCTTCCTCCCTCTCATGCCCCTTTCTGTGCGCTCCCCAGCCTCTTCTCCATTCAGACCTCAACAAAAATGTAACTCATTTCTCTGGGCGTCTCCCCTCACCCCCCAGTTCTGAAGTAGGTGCCCCTCCTAGGAGCTTGCATAGAAACCGGTCCTGTTGCTTTTTTATCACTTGTATGTATCACATGGGTCTCTTTTCCTCTCTAGACTGACTAGCTTTCAAGGTCTGGGGCTGTTTTGTCTTCTTCACTGTTATCCCCAGGAACTAGGATGATGCAACAAATGTGATTTGCAAACCCTAGCGGCCGCCACTGACAGAAACCATTAGACCAATGGCGCCCCCTAGAGCTAAGTAGTCTACACCTGGCACCGGGTCTAGGTCAGTCCTGTCAAGTACTTAATAACTGTATCATGAATAGAATATTAAACCAAGTATTCCCTGAACTCTTTCCTATTGCTAAAATTCTGTGACTATTCATAAATCTATAAAACGAACCCCATTTGGGTATAAATTATAAAACCTGCCCAGCTGCATAAAATTCACCCATGTATCATATAATACTCAGTGCCTAATTTGAAAGGATATATGCACCCCGATGTTCACTGCAGCATTACTTACAATAGGCAAGACAAGGAAGCAAGCGAAATGCCCAGAGATGAATGAATAAAGAAAATGCGGTGTGTATGTGTGTGTGTGTACACACACACACACACACACACACACCTAAAAATACATATAATGGAATATTACTCAACCATAAAAAAAGAATGAGATCTTGTCATTTGTGATAGCCTGGATGGATCTAGAGACTATAATCTAAATTCAGTAAGTCAGAAAGAGAAAGACAACTACTGTATCATTTTACTTACATGTGGAATTTAAGAACAAATGGACAAAAGGAAAAAGAGGCAAATAAAAAAATATACTCTTAAACACAGAGAAAAATCTGGTGGCTCCCAAAGGGGAGGGGTTGGCGAAATAGATGATAGGAATTAAGAGTACACTCTTGTAGGGGCGCCTGGCTGGCTCAGTAGGTTGGGCATCTGCGTTCGGCTCAAGTCCTGATCCCAGCATCCTGGGATCAAGCCCCGTGTCGGGCTCTCTGCTCAGTTGAGTCTGTTTCTCCCTCTCCCTCTGCCCCTCCCTGTGCTTGTTTTCTCTCTCTCTCTCTCTCTCAAATTAATAAAATCCTTTTTTTTTAAAAAGTATACTTATTGTGATGAGCACTGGAAAATGTGTAGAACTGATGAATTATATTGTACACCTGAAACTAATATAACACACAGTTAATTACACTTCAATAAAAAAGGAAGAAAAATTCAGTTTAGAATTTACAGGCCTACTCAGTTTTATACAATCATATGAAATAACATTTATAGCAATAGCAATAGTGAAATGTATTTACTGAAGCACTTAATAGAAGTAAATACATATGCTTATATATGTGAAAATAGTACAAATATTTTTTAAATATTTAAAATATATTTATTTTAATTTAATTTAATTTATTTAAATATTTTATTAGAATATTTAAAATATAAGATGGATATATTTAAAATTATGTAAACACATAAAATCATGTAGCACTGGGGCCCTATAGTTTCTTTTTTAATTAAATGTTTAATTTGTTACTGTTGCTATTCTTTTGATGTTCACATTATCCAAATTTGGCCAGTGGGAGTCCTTTCCTGAACCCGTTGCCTTCTCCATCTTCTTACTGTCTGATAGAGCACAGCCCTTTAAGCCTAATTTATACCTTTCCCTGACTCAAAATCTCTAATTTCTGTAAGAAACCCTAGTCTCTTCTGTTTAGAAACCAAGGCCTGGAATCTAGGTATCCCACCGACATTTGGACACTGGGGACTCTTTAGTCCTAGACCTGTTAGGTGCATAGAACATACACACACACAATATACATACATCCCTACTATATAATATATTCATACTGACACATCCAAGGCAAGAATTCCTTCTCTCCTTTTTCATTCCATATATTTATTTTCCCACCTCCACAAGTGAACACTGGCTTCCAAGAACAATATATGCACTTCTTTGATTAATCCACAAATACATAAAATTTGTCAATACTATACCCATAGCACTTAAACTTACCAAATTAATCTTTCTTCGGAATTCATTTTGCTCTAGAATATATCCCACTAAGGGTTCCTGGGAGGCTCAGTCCATTAAGCCTCTGCCTTAGCTCAGGTCATGAACATGGGGTCCTGGGATGGAGCCCCACATGGGGCTCCCTGCTCAGTGGGGAGTCTGCTTCTCCCTCTCCCTCTGCTCTTCCCCCCAAATGGTTCTCTTTCTCTTTCTCTCAAATAAAAAAACCTTAAAAAATTAAAAAAAAATAAAAAAAAGAGAGAGGGGCGCCTGGGTGGCTTAGTGGGATAAGGCCTCTGCCTTCAGCTCAGGAGATCCCAGGGTCCTGGGATCGAGCCCCGCATCAGGTTCTCTGTTCTCTCTTTCTTTCTGCCTGCCTCTCTGCCTACTTGTGATCTCTATCTGTCAAATAAATAAATAAATAAATAAATAAATATATCTTTAAAAAAAAAACAGAGAAAGAGAGAATATATCCCACTAACAGGATAAAATCAGAGGATCATACATAATAGTGTCTTGAACTATTTTATTTCTTCTTTGTGGTTACAGATTTGACGTGTATTTCAAGTCCCCAGATTTTAGGGGTTTTCTCCATTCTCTGCAACTCATTTTTCCTTTTGGAAGATGTAAAACGTTAACATGGTTCAAAAGTCAAATCTACCTTAAAATTACTCTTGGAGATACCTCATTCTTCTCTTTCCTACTTTCATTCACTGTTCATAGGTAATTAACTTCATTTCAATTATGTCATATGAACCTCTAAGATTGAGATTTATAGGGATGTTTAAGTTGGGAATAAAGATAAAAAGATAGAAATTTGGGAGTGCATAGGACATCTCTTGGTTCTATGGCATGAATACCAAAGGAGCACACTTTAAGCTGTAGTTCCCAGTTTAAGGTACATATATTTTCAATGATTTTATGGAATATTATTTTAATGTGTTATAAGTCAAATTATTTCTTTAAAAGGTTATTTAAGAGCAACCTTTTTTGTGTGATGACCTCTCTACCACCAATAATGGAACTCAATTAAGGAAAATATTATGTTCATTCATCCTATAAACCATCTTTTTGACCAGGTAGCTCTTGAGAAGCAGGGGCTATTATGTTGAAAAAAAAGCAATCTGGAGGGGGAAAAGTGTTTATTCAAAAAAAAAAAACTTACATAGCCCAACTGTCAATGAGCTGTAAACAAGAAGTCAGGAGACTCCCCTTGCTGTCTTGACTCTGTACAAAGTGGTTCTTGGGACTTGGGCAAGACATTCCCCCCACCATGCCTCAGTTTCCTTATCTGCAAAATGGACATGAGCTGGGAAAGGGGAGTACCATAACCTTTCTCGGTCTGTCTCCCATAACCCACATCCAGTAATTATTTTTTAGGGATTCTCTATCTTCATTGTTCAAATGATTCACCCTGGGCCGCTTGTTATTTGTCAATTATCAGCCCTTATTATAAGCTTAGGCTGGGGCTCAGAAATGTCCATTTTACACAAGTGTCCCTGGTGAGAGAATTGCAGAAGGGGGACACCTGGGTGGCTCTGTTGGTTAAACATCTGCGTTTGGTTCAGGTCGTGATCCTAGGGTCCTGGGATCGAAACCCACATCAGGCTCTCCGCTCAGCAGAGAGCCTACTTCTCCCCATCCCTCTGTCTACTGCTCTACTTGTGCGCGCTCTCACTCTCTCTCTAATAAATAAATAAAATCTTTATAAAAAAAACAAAAACAAAAACTTCAGGGGGATCATGCAACACGCTTATAGAAGTCTTGGTCTCTATACTCATGTACATGACCAGCCCCAAGCTGAACAGGCCTTAATCTTGAAGAAAGCACTTGGTTGCCAACGTGGTGTCATTCCAACAGTTCTGAGCGTGTTTCTTTGCCTAAAGAAAATACTTCTCGCATCGAATTTTGATTAACTATTATTTTCAGAATAAATTAACTCTTTGGAGGAAAGCCTAACCTACAGCAAAACTTCTTCAAGTCATTTGTATTTTAATACAAATAAATTGGCTGAGTTAGGCAATCTTCTGACACGAACAGTATTAGTGAATTAATCCAAAGGCCCATTTATACAACCCTGAGAACTGATGTGGTTTGTTTAAAGTCTGACCATGAGGGTCACATGAGGTTCAAGACTGGAGTCAAATGTCTTTGCGCCAAGTTTCATGTCACGTTCATGGAATCACAGAATCTTGCTTTGCTTTGAGAAACCCTTCAGAAGAAAAAAGAAAAAGCCACATGGACCCTTCACTTTCTCTGGAACCTGTGAATGTTACCTGACATGGTTAAAAAAAAAAAAAAGGCTTTGAACAGGTGAATAAAAATGTTGAGACAGAGAGATGATCCAGGAGAGTCCAGGTAACCACGAGGGTCCTTAAAATAGGGTCAAACAGAGGCAGCCAAGTAAGGAAGCAGAGGGAGAAAAGGTGAAAAGCCAAAGAGCAAAGACAGCTCCTAGAAGCGGGCAAAAAGAGAAGGAAACAGATCCTCCCCTCGAGCATCCAGAAGGAACCAGCTCAGCCATGCTTGCCTGTAACCCTAAGAAACTTACTTCAGATTTCGGAACTCCAGACTGTAGGATAATACATTCGTATTGTTTTAAGCAACTAGGTGTAGCGTCCTTTGTTACAGAAGCAAAAAGAAATGAATAGAGGGCTTCCTAAGAAATCTAGGGTACCGGGGACCCATCAGCAGAAAAATGGAGAGGAGGAAAACCAAAGGGGAGATGGACAAGGGGCTTAACAAAGACGACTCACTTGCTGAATCCAGGAGCTGCGAGTGGCCAGTCTCTGAGCAAAGGGCAGAACAGAAGTTCTAATTAAAGAGTCTGTACCCTAATACTTTAAATGAATAGAGAACTTTGCTCTAGCCATGGAGCACGAATGAGTGTTCAACATATGCAGAAGACACTTGTAACTCAACAACCACACAACACCGTGAGTTTCCCAAATCATGATAAATGCTGGGACCCATTTTAAGGCCAATTTATAATCTGAACAGACTAAAATTGCCTGGACCCTATAGGAGCCAGGTTCCCATCAGGGGAAAACTAATTTAAGATTAATATAGATTAAGATTAATAATTTCTAATGTCAGCTGGGGTAGAGGAATTATCATAAAGGATTATTTCCAAAAGAATCTGTTATCAAGTTTAACCATTAGACTAGATCTGCCCTTCAGACTTAATATATTCAAGGTCCCTTCCAGCAAGGGATGTAATTGCCAAAGCAGAGAGTCAGACAGACCTGAGTTCAAAGCTCCCGCACTCCCTAGCTGGGGAACACTGAGCTGGTTACAGGGTCTCTGTCCATCAGTTTCATCCCCTCTGGGATGCAGCCTAAGAGCAGAGCCTGCATGAGGGGAACAGAGAGAGTAAATGGAACAGGCAGGGTATAGAAAGGAAGCCTCGTTCAGCTGCTAGGATTTCGGGCCACCCGGTAAACAGGAATGTTCTCTCTGAGCCTTTCTTCCTCTCTATCTGTGGTTTTCAATCTGCTTGGTGGATCCCTAGAATTCCTCTGGCAGAGTTTTAGGGACTTCCCGCTGAGGAAGAAGGAAACCCATGGGGTTTCTAGGAAGGAAGGGTTTCTAGGAAGAAGGAAACCATGGGGGCTCTAGATCCCCCACGCCACCTCCTATGAGAGCTGCCACCTGCAGAAGGTATAAACTTTGAGTCCAATAAAGAGGTCCCACAACAGTTCTACGTATACTGAGTCGGGGGAATTTTTCGCTCCCTGACATGTCCTCGTCCGCCTCCCTACCAGACACATGGCACGACATCTGATCCCCCTTCTTGGCATAGGTTTGTGGGGAGTCCCAGAAAGAGTCCGCCAGGGATTCCTGGCTTTTTGATAGAAGCCTGAGCCATGGGCACTGGGGGAGGGGTGGGGATATGGAGGCCGTGAAAGGACAGGGTCCGTGGTGGAGGGTGGTGGGAGGTACAGAGTTTGGCAGTACCAGGAAGGCGAGAGGGACCATCGAGAGGGTACAGCACTCCTGCCCACACCTGGGGGAGATGAAAAGGGTACGCTGGTCCAGGATAGCCTTGTGCAGAGCGGTGGGAGGAAGGAGACCCTGGGCCGTGCCTCTGGGAGGTAGATGCTGGCATCACACAACCCAGTTCCAAGTCTCTACTGTCTTTGTTTTTTATTTTATTACGCAATACCACTTTTAATTCCAGGTTGTGTTACCACATCAGCCCGGGATCCAGTGGCCCACAGCCAAAGCTGGGACATAGTTCTCCGTTTTATATCCTTTAAGCCTCCATCCTTGGACAGCCAAGAGGGACGAGGGCTCTGCCTTGATGCTACGTGAGGAGCCCATTCAGTGCCTGATCTCACTGCAACGTGGCAACAAGCCTTAGAAAAAGGGAGTCTCGTTGGGGGGCGGCGGGGTCGGGGAATGGCTGAGATCCATGGCCGGGATCCTGGGGCCCAGGGAGCTGCAGAGTCAGTTTTTAACCCACATCTGTTTGACTGTTGAGCCTGGCCTCTGCCACTAAATTATGCTGCTCCAAGGCAGTGCTCTCGACCCGTGGCTCTAGGGGACCACTGAGTGATGGCAAGGTGTCTGAAAATCCACAAACACAGCCTGTCTTTAAATATATGCTTTGGGAGGGACACCCAGGTGGCTCAGTCGGTTAAGCGTCTGACACATATTTTAGCTCAGGTCACCATCTCAGAGTTGTGGGATCAAGGCCCTAGTTGGGCTCTGGGCTGAGCCTGCTTGGGGATTCTCTCTCCTTTTCCCTCTGCCCTGACCCCTTTTCTCTAAAAAAAGGAAAAAAAATGTCTATGTAGTGGTGAGGTGCCTGATAAAATAGACTCACAAGTAAAGTGAGTGATTTGAATAACGGAACTATCTAAGCGACTATGCTAAAAAGATACAGCAGGTGTGTAGCCCAGTGCGGAACTCAGATAGCCAATGCTGGGGACACTGAGAGATTTATCTACAGGTGAGTGGACTATATGGAGAGAAGAATTCCACCCCAGGGAAGAAGAACTAGAAGGCATTAGGCAGACCAAGCCCTAGTGAAACCAACTAAGCAGAAACACAAGGTCAAAAATATTGGTGAGGAACTTAAAACCACACGGAGGATGATGAGAAGCCTCTGGGACGATCTGAATTGAATGTCTCGGTTCCGCTACTTGCTTTGGGACCCTGGGAAATAGAACTGGTCACATAGAACCTTTCAGGACAAACTCTGTAACTCCTTTGTGTTACCAAATCTGCCCCAGGATCCTGTGCAGTGAGGTCAAAGTTTAGGCTCTGTTTTACCTCCACGCTACCTTCCCCCCACCCCCAGGAGGTGCACAGGGATGTTCCGTGCTCAGCATGAAATATGTACGAAGCCATCTGGCAGCTCCTGCCCCAAGCCTTGTTGCGAGGTTTAAACGAAAGAAAGCCGGAAACCATGCAAGTGGTCAGCGTGATGTCTGTCTGTGAGTCAGTCTTGGCCATGTTGTACTTCTTCTCTTTCCCTGAGGCCAGTGAGGCTTTGTATTTAAGCTGGTGGTGAGACAACAGAGGTAAATGGAAGAGTAAATGGAATATTCCTCAGAGCACAGAGATACTTTTTTTTAATTTAAAATAAGTTTATTCTGTTTGTACATCCGCAAAATATCCCCTGGGGGGGGAATTAATAACCAACAAACCCATACACCCTGCTCCCCTTGAAGGAATGGATGGTAATACACTTTACAAAACTATCTCCAGAATCATGTATAAATGTTACTCTGAATTTCATTTGTTGTCATCAATTTCTTCTGTCCCATTAGAAAAAGCTGCCACAAATCCTTCACCCCTGCTCCCTAAGAGGGGGCTGGAGGCAAGTCTTACAGAGACTATGTATGAAATAAGAGAGAAGATTCAAAGCAAAGAACATTCTAATGGCCATAAGGAGGAGCAGTTGAGGGGGTGGGGAATGCAATGAAAAAACATACAGGAAGGAGTGCCCGGGGGCCCAGGTGGCTCACCCACTAAGGGTGTCTTCTGAAAGACTCTAAAATCCTGGAGACCCCGTTTAAGATAAATGGTTAGCTTGGGTTTATCCCAAGCATGCCCATCCCAAGCATCTCCAGAATCAGATTTCAATGACTCAGGCCTGGTGGCTGAGGTCTGATGGGTAATCTATTCTGAGAGGAATCAAGTGTCAAGGAGGCAGGAACAGGTGGTGTCACAACAGAACTAGGTCTGCCTTCCACCTGTTGGGGTGTGAGCAGACAAGCTTATAAGCTCAGGTCCAGGTCAGCCAGAAAAAGAAAAAGAAAAAAAAAAACACCCAAAAATGACACACTCTAGATGTTTCTTCTTGAGCAGCCTGATAATTGAGACAGAATAGTTAGGTGTAAGGAGAACAGGCTTTCTTCAAATCTCCCCCACTATATATAGATCAAGATTGGTTACTTAACCTCACAGAAGCTCAGTTTTTCATCTGTGAAAAGAAACAAAATTATCTAGGTAATGGGGAAAACTCTTCAGGTTCCAGTGGCAGGGAGGGGGTGAGTAGGGAATTCCCCTGTTATGGACAAAATGCCTATGTTGAAACCCTACTCCCCAACAGCACTGTGCTAGGAAGTGGGGCCCTTGGGAGAGCATTTAGGATTCCATGAGGTCATGAGGACAGAGAGCTTAGGGATGGGATTACTGCCCACATCAGAGTAAGCAGATCGCTCTCTGCTCACAGCCATGGGAAGGTACAAGGAGAACTCAGCAGTCCGAAGCCCAGATGAGTGCTGTCTCTAAAAATCGACCACTCTGACATCCTGATCACCACCCTCCAGCCTCCAGAACCAGGAGAAATGATTTTCGGTTGTTCAGAAGCCATCCAGCCTATGGTGCACTTTGTTACAGCCACCTGAACAGACTAAGACCCCCGTGGTGAACCACTTGAGGGCAAATGAATTTATTAGCTCATGAAACAGCTCAAGTGTGTCTGGACCCCAGGGCACAAACTGTTAAATAATTCCTACCTTTTCAGTCCCTCTATGTTTGCCTCAACAGGTTTACCTCCTTCCATCTAGCCCACTCTAGGCAGCTTGGATTCTCAAGGAACCTCCAAATTTACATCCAGCTGGCAATGCAATCCTGAAGGCAAGAGGTTATTCCCTCTGCATCAGTTTCAGCAGGAAATGGCCAGGGAGAGCGCTTACAGGGTCCAGGAGAAGCACAGACGATCTCTTAACCAGTTAGTTCCTTTGAATAGGCAATGGTAGTGGATATTCTGACCGACCAGACTCTGTAGCAGGGGACAGAGATTCACAGATCTTACTAGAACCCTGTGAGCAGGTGGAGATTTCCCTAAGGAAAACTGGAAGTCTGACATCAGTATCAGAGTAAGGCAAAGAAGAAAATGTCCTAAAGAGAGAAACCTGTAAGTTTTCTCTCTTTACTGAAAGAAAGATCTGTATAGTATCTTTCTCAGGATGATAATAGGAGAATTAGAGTAGTGTAAAAAAAAATACTTTGCAAACCACAGAACTCGGTTCCTTGTTTGATTTATATGTAGTTTAACCTACGTTCAAAAACTGTAGAGATACACGAAGGATGATATGAAGACAAAGAATATTCTGAGACAGTTTTTAGATTTTTTTTCACAGTGCCAAACTGGTGATGGGGCTTCTGGTTCTCAAAACATCTTGAGACTTGGGAGTCTGAAGCATCACAATACTTCCTCAGGTCTAACTGAGGGAAGAATTCCTTCTGAGAGATGGTTGAAGTAGAAGGTGATTAATTATAGACCTTCTTCATGGAGGAAATTTAGCGAGAGACACAAACATACAGGAATGGTTACCAATGCAGTCTTTCCTGTAGAACTCATAAACCTGCAAAGATTTTATCTAGCATTCCAATTTGAGATAACGGTCCGTGTCTTTCTCTGCAAAGCAACAACATTAACTCTCCTTACGTTATAAAGATACTGATGTCCTTTCTTTTTCTGGAAATTTTAGTTCACTGTTGTGATAGGTGGGTGTGCCGCAGAAGAAACTTAAAAGAATCAAAAGATTCTGATTTTTCCCCCTTACCTTTTTTTAAATATTTTCATTTATTTATTTGACAGAGAGAGAGAGAGATCACAAGTACGCAGAGAGAGAGGGGAAGCAGGCTCCCTGCCGGACAGAGAGCCCCACGAGGGACTCGATCCCAGGACCCCAAGATCATGACCCGAGCCAAAGGCAGAGGTTCAACCCACTGAGCCACCCAGGTGCCCTCCCCCTTCCTTTAAGGCTTCCTGACCACTGTAAAACTATCAAGATTTTCCCAAATCCTTAAATAGCTCATACTCAACAACTTATATAGTGCTACAAGACAGACCATTTATTTCATTTTTGACATTTAAAAAAATCTATGGAATTGTCTTTTCTCTAAATATGTGAAAAGATATGAGGAGTGAAAGCACAGAATAGTTCATATTCTAAAATTCAGGATTTCCCATTTAATTAAGGGATATCTACTAATTCAAACCCCCTCAGTTTTTCCTGAGATACAAACATGAGAATAAAATTCATTCATCCTACAACCCCGACCCCCCACACCCCCACACAAAACCATTAAGACCACAATAACATACTCATATCCCTGATTTATGTTTAAAATATATAAAAGGAGGGGCACCTGGGTGGCTCAGTGGGTTAAAGCCTCTGCCTCAGCTCAGATCATGATCCCAGGATCCTGGGATCAAGCCCCACATCGGGCTCTCTGCTCAGCAGGGAGCTTGCTTCCTCCTCGCTCTCTGTCTGCCTCTCTGCCTACTTGTGATCTCTGTCTGTCAAATAAATAAATAAAATCTTTAAAAAATTTTTTTAAATATATAAAAGGAGAACTGAAAAATTCTAGAAGATTCTTGAACTTAAATTCTTCTACTACTCTATCATCTAAGATACTGGTTTAACCCACAATATGTCCCAGTAAGCACAAGCTAATTCTCAGTAATTATTGTTACAGGTTTCCATAATCCTTTTTCAGCAATTTATGGGATAAAAAGACAAAAATCCATACGACAAAGAGGACTTAAGAAAATAACACTATCAGCCAAATGACCTTTACAGAATTACAGAATCATCTCCTCAAGAAATGTGAAATAAAATTATTTTCAAGTGCACTTGAAACACTTACCAAGTTTGATCATATGCTGGGTTATAAAATATATCTCAGTATATTTAAAAGGACTGGAAATTTACAGAGTATGTTCTCCTACATGACAGAATTTAACTAAAACTCATTTTTTTTTAAAATCTGAGATTCTAGTAAAATTTTAGGAGATATGGTTAATACACAAAAGTCAGTTGCATTCCTATATATCAGTGATGAAAAACTAGAATTTATAATTAAAAATAATCCCATTTACAACAGCACCCAAAAATGAAATACTTAAGTTTCATAAGATATGTCCATGATCTCTAGGAAGAAAACTACCAAACTCTGAATAAAGCAATTAACAAAGATCTAAATAAATGGAGAGATATTCTCTGTGTGTGAGTTAGAAAAATCAATACTGTTAAGAGGTCAGTTCTTCCTCACTTGACCTACAAACACAATTCCAATCAAAATCTCAGCAATCTATTTTGTGAATATCAACAAAGTGATTTTAAAATCTCCATGGAAAGGCAAAAGACCCAGATTAGCCAACCCAATATTATAGAAAAAGAACAAAGTTGGAGAGGAGACATAACCCAACTTCAAGGCTTTTTTTTTTTTTTTTAGATTTTATTTATTTGAGAGAGAGAGAGCACAAGCAAGAGGGAGAGACAGAGGGTGAAGCCGGCTCCCCAGTGAACAGGAAGCCCAATGTGGGACTTGATTCCAGGACCCCAGGATCATGACCTGACCAAGCAGATGCCCAACCAAGTGAGCCACCGAAGCGCCCCCCGCCCCACAACTTCAAGACTTGATATAAAGCTACCATCCTCAAGACAGCATGGTACTGGTTAAAGAACAGACGTGTTTACCAATGGAACAAGAGAGAGAAAGCCCAGAAATAGATTCAAAGTCAACTAATTGTTGACAAACGAACAAAGGCAAATTCAATAGTGAAAAATAGTTGTTAACAAATTGTGCTAGAACACTTAGATATCCACACACAAAAATAACTAATCTAGACATAGACTTCATACCTTTCATAAAAACAAATGCCAAATGGATCATAAACCTATATGTGAAATAAAAAATTATAATATTCCTAAAAGATAACATAAGAGAAAACCTAGGTGAGCTTGGGTTTGGTGACTTTTAGACAAACACCACTAGTTTGATGCATGATAGGAAAATGTTAAGTAGGACATCACTGAAGTTATAATTTCTACTCTGTGAATGACATAGCTAATAGAATGAAAAAACAAAGCATTGACAAGGAGAAAGCATTTGAAAAACACATAAAGGAATGTATCTAAAATATATACTCTTTTTTTTTATAATTTTTATTTTTTTATAAACATATTTTTATCCCCAGGGGTACATGTCTGTGAATCGCCAGGTTTATACACTTCACAGCACTAACCATAGCACATACCCTCCCCAATGTCCATTACCCCACCCACCTTTCCCGACCCCATCCCCCCAGCAACCCTCAGTTTGTTTTGTGAGATTAAGAGTCACTTATGGTTTGTCTCCCTCCCAATCCCATCTTGTTTCTTTTCTTCTTTTTCTGCCCCCCTAGTCCCCCATGTTGCATCTCCACTTCCTCATATCAGGGAGATCATATGATAGCTGTCTTTCTCTGATTGACTTATTTCACTAAGCATGATACCCTCTAGTTCCATCCACGTCATTGCGAATGGCAAGATTTCATTTCTTTTGATGGCTGCATAGTATTCCATCGTGTATATATACCACATCTTCTTTATCCATTCATCTGTTGATGGACATCTAGGCTCTTTCCATAGTTTGGCTATTG
>PISX010028008.1:0-22159 GCA_004024625.1 Mellivora capensis
TTTTATTTATTTATTTGTCAGAGAGAGAGAGGGAGAGAGAGTGAACAAGCACAGGCAGACAGAGTGGCAGGCAGAGGCAGAGGGAGAAGCAGGCTCCCTGCCAAGCAAGGAGCCCGATGCGGGACTCGATCCCAGGACGCTGGGATCATGACCTGAGCTGAAGGCAGCTGCTTAACCAACTGAGCCACCCAGGCGTCCCTACTTGAGTACTTTTATTATTTTTCCAAAGTAGCCTTGTTGGCAGGAACTTGCAACTTGCATATCCTAATGGTTTTAAGAGAGTATTAATATGAATATTCATTGACAATTCAAATAACATCTTCAAGTAACTGTTCCATGGTTTCATTTTCAAAGACGGTCTCTGACTTGACTGTTACATAAGAAGATCTCAATGACTCGGGGCTCCCGGGTGGCTCAGTGGGTTAAAGCCTCTGCCTTCGGCTCAGGTCATGATTCCCGGGTCCTGGGGTCCTGGGATGGAGCCCCGCATCCGGCTCTCTGCTCAGCGGGGAGCCTGCTTCCTCCTCTCTCTCTCTGCCTGCCTCTCTGCCTACTTGTGATCTCTCTCTATCAAATAAATAAATAAAATCTTAAAAAAAAATCTCAATGACTCTGCTTGTTAACAGCATCAGTCATTTCTAATATGTGAGGTTATTGTAACATGTATGGCCATAATTGGTTCATTAACCCCTGAATCTTACTTTCAGAAAACAATAAATATAGATCTAGCTATGAGAGTCAACATTCAACTTCTTCCTAACGCACATCTGTGACCAGTGCTCTCTCAAATTTTTCTCCTGATGCTTCTCAGTGCAATGTGTATGTGGCTTTACAGCAAAAATGTACAGAAATACTTTGGTGAAAGAATGCTTTCAACCAGGATTGTCCTCTAAGAATACACAAAAGAAAAGATCTTTTAAATATGGATAATGGGTCACTTCTGCTTCCATACTATTTCATTGGTCTAATGAGAAATGCCATATGAACGTATTTATTGTACTGCTGAAATTAACTTTGTACCAGAATTAGGCAGTTCTCAGATTTCTGTAATATTCTATACGTACTCCCACCTACAGGTCTTAGACTTAACTGTGCCTCTTCCATAACAAGTTTGAATGGCTTCTTTGTAATGTCTCACACTTCAACTCTTTACTCAAAATATAATTTAGAAATCGGCATTTTAGGGAAGTTTCCTTAACTTCTCTAATTCACATATTTGGTTTTACTAATATTTACAAGTCCCTTGAGTATGTAACACAAATAAACATATGTTGTTCATTCCAGGCTATTTACCTCTTGTTTGGAGTCTGCTAGTTGGTTTTCATAATTAGTCCATGGGTTTTTAAAAAAGAAAACAAACCAACTTTATGCCTTTTATGTATCCCCTTCCCTCAATCAGTAATTATTGCTTTATTTAGGCATTCAGTAGTTGATCCAGTTTCCTTACAATACTGAGGCAGTAACCACACGGCTTGTGAGGGCTAACGTTTTGAGAAGCATTCAATTACACTTTCAGCCTGAGATAGAATTTACCTAAGCAAAGTCAAATAGGCCATTGTGGTTTCTTTGTATTAGAAAACCAGGTATAAATGATGATTAATGCTACTCTCAGTGTTCAGTCCATTTTTGAAGAGTAACTGGCCAGAAACCTGTCCAGAGATATTTGTTAATTTTGAGGATATATTGAGCCTTTTTAAAAAGTGATCTTCTTCTCCTTGTTGACTTGTTTGAAAATTGTTTTTCTTAGAGATGTATCACATAGGCACACATACATATACACACATAAGTGTGTACTATAGATAATGATTATTGCACAGTTTCTTCAACAGTAATAGAAATTCAAATAGTTTACACACGAAAATATTTAGTGGAATGATATTCGGAAGAAAAGAGTGTTTTAAATATGAAAAACTATGATTTTGTCAGCTTCTGCCCTATAGGATTTTAGGGAACTCTTTTTTTAGAGTCATCAAAATAAAGTCAGAAGTTAGGACTCTAGTCTAAAAAGAGCCTCTTGAGTTTATGTAGGCCATATCCAGGCTATAATTTGGGACATTAGTGTATGAAATATAAGAAAGGGACAAAAGATATAAAAGAGAGAGTGCCCACCTTCAAATGACGAAGGAGACAATAGAAAACATGAAAAGTACAGGACATATACTCAGGTATAATACACAAAATGTAAAATGAGTAAAAGTTTAAGAACTAAAGAAAACTTTATCATAGTGTGAAGTTGTTTAGGGAAGAAAAAATATATCAGGTTTCAATGGAAATATTATGCAGATAATAATAAATTGGATGGGGCGTCTGGGTGGCTCAGTGGTTTGAACCTCTGCCTTCGGCTCAGGTCATGATCTCAGGGTCCTGGGATCGAGTCCCACATCGGGCTCTCTGCTCAGCAGGGAGCCTGCTTCCCCCCCATCTCTCTCTGCTTGCCTCTCTGTCTACTTGTGGTCTCTCTCTCTCTGTCAAAAAAATAAATAAAATCTTTAAAAAATAATAATAATAATAAATTGGATGTATATATGTATCAAACATATATGAAAAAATAAAAATGAACAGGAGGTATATGATGGAAAAACACAATATCTATAATTCCATAATTCCATAACATTTCGTGAAAGTCCACATCTGACTTTTGCAATTCAAATAAATATTCACATGCACACATAATGTCAACCTTGACAGAAAAATTCTGGGACCACTATTTTCTTTTTGCGAAGTAGTATAGTGGTAATGACAATTTAAATGAAAGTGGAAAGAAGGTTTAATAATATGCCAAATATGAAACTTGGTAAAGAGTTCTGTTCTTTTTAAGCATAAATATAAACTAATATATATATATATATATATATATATATATATATATATATGTATATATATACACACACACATCCTAATAATTATAATTTAATTTCCCTGGAAAAATATAAAACATAAAATTGAACAAAACATATATGCTCTAATCAGATTGGTTAAGTGCTCTTTGTGTTTTAATAATTACTTTTGGTAAAGGTCTGAGTTTGTTGCTTAGAGGAATAGTCTAGTAGACACTGCTTGAATAAAGCTGTTCCCTTAATTCACACCAGATGGCACTGTGGAACTTTTCCATTTCCTTAAGAGGCTAAGCAGAAATAAAAGAGATGAAGTACAGTGAAACACTATTTTTGAGTAAAACTGTCTCTCACTCCTGTTTCCTAAGGTCAGCGGGGATTATTGTTTAATATATAACACGAGAATATGACAATGTAATGTGCTTCCCCCTTTACAACTCTATAAAGTACAGATAAATATATAAATAAGAATCAGATTTCTTGAGAATTCCAAAAGCCTCGGGTTTTTTTATAGTACTCATTTCATACCTACTTTATAGGCGTTGTAGAAATCCATCAACAAGGTGTAAGAACTAATGATATCTCAGGGTTCACATTCCTAGTATCATGTTTACATAGCTCAATTGGCCCTAATTGGACTACTTTACTAATTTTCATATTTTATCAATATATTTTACTTACTCTTTCCTTTCTAACTACAGAGAATATGTAGACAAATTGAGACTTAATGGACCCTATGACTATTCATTCCCTTTCTTCATCTTATATATTTTCTTAATTTTTATATTTTTTTGTTTTTCTGTTTTCCTTACACTGAACTTGCATTGGAAAAAAATTACTGTAAGTTACGGCACTTTACAAATGATGAAATAAGACTCATGTAAAAAGGACATTTCCTTCTTTTCTAATTCCCTTTTTTTATATTTTGCAGTTATCTTTTTTTTTTCCCCAAAAAGAAACTACTCTGGGTATAATGGAATAAAAAATCCATTTAGATTGCTGTACCATCCATTTAAATATTAATATTTAATTAGAAATAATCCATTCTGTGCAGAAGAAAAAATAATACACATTTCCACTTTTTTGTAATTCATTCATGTCCTTTTATTTCTGCAAAAGTCTATCAACTTTAGGTTTTCAAGAAGAAACCAAAATTATTTCATCCTAAAGAAATGTCTTAGCAAACTTTAAGGCTCAAGTATCATTTTTAAAAAGATTTTATTTATTTGACAGAGAGAGAGAGAGCATATGTAGGCAGAGTGGCAGGCAGAGACAGAGGAAGAAGCAGGCTCCCCGCTGAGCAGGGAGGCTCATGTGGGGCTGAATCGCAGTACCCCAGGATCATGACCTGAGCCTTAAGACAGATGCTTAATCAACTAAACCACCCAGGTGCTCCTCAAATTACATTTTAGCAAAAATCATTTTCATATACTTTGTATAGGAAGAATATTATGTGTTGCTTCAGACAATAAAATGAATTACATGAAAATGTTCTAAGCCACTATTTAGAGTAGATCTATTAAAACAATATTGCCATTATCAAATCCATAATTATAAATTACTTAAGTAATAAAAGGTAGATAGTATGTATCCATTCACATCTAAAAAAATCTTAGCAACACAAAAATCTTTGACTTTTACTGTTGTGCCCTAAAGAATAAGAGCTGTAAACATCTGTAAACCATAAAGAGACATGATAGAATGATTTTCCTTTCATTTGACATTCTATAAATAGGACTCTATAATGAGAGCTTTTTAACATAAAGGAAAAGGCATGTGCTTATATGGATATTTTGGTAGAATTGGCTAAAGGTTACATGAGAAATAAGTTAATGGACTGAAGTTTATAGCTGTGTGTATAACTGTCAAATCTTTCTGTAAATTACCTTTCTCTTCTGCTGGCTGGAATGCAAAAATCCAATAAACTGTTAATAAAAATGGAAAGGTCATATGTAAATATCAAAGATCTTGAAAATGAACCAGAAAAGATGATAGTTTGCAGAAAAATTTCATATTCTGTTTTATTGTATTCTAAATGTGATTGGGTTGCAAAGTGTGTTTTCAGGGAAAAAAATGAGCAGGAAAACTTTCTATTAAAAAGAGATTAGTTTTTCATCTGAAAAGAGGAGTTTGAGTACTAATTGGCTGTTGGTTTCTGCAACTTCAGAAGAATTGCAAACAATTAAACGCTTTGATATTTTCTCTGATTAAGCAAACTCTTAATAGGGCCTCGTGGAATTGTTCTAGAAACACTGAGAGAGCACAATCTGTGTAGGGTGTGTGTTTGTGATAGAAGGCTCATTGCTTAGGGCCTAGGAGGCTCATCTGCTTGTAGCCAGACACCTCACAATTTAGCAGTCACTGGCCTGGTCTTGAGCTTGCAAAGAATTAGGGCCTAAAAGAACTGGAGCAACAGAAACTACTCTTCTCTGCCCTACTCCATTTATTCAAAGACAGAACAGTCCTTTTAAAGCCAATTTGAAAGTTGTAGCCTCATAAAGGGAATGCATTTAGGCTTAGGGAGAAGCTCAGTTTGAACACACGCTGCTTTTGATGAAGCCATGCATGGTGCCTCTTGATCTTCTATGGCTGTATTTTAAGGGCTGTTCTGGTACCTGAAAAGAATGGTTGACAGAAGGGCAAAGTATGGGGTTTGATCCTCTGAATAGATCCTTGAAAGAACAATTTTATTTTCGCTTTCTTTCTTTTTTAGTTTAGTAGTGTTTAAACTCTAAAATTATTATCCTGGATCAACATAAGACTCAAGTTTCACTAAGACTATAAAGTAATAAGTAGCATTGATTGCTTGTGATGTCTTTTAGCTGAAGGGACTATTAATCCTGTATGAATACGCAGTTTCCTTTCAATGTTATCAATTATTCACCAAAAGCGATGAGTGAATGGATGAATTTGCTTAGTCCAATGCTTCATGTTTTCCTTAAATGATCTAAATTGCTATCAAAAGCAGTGAATGAATGGATGAATCTATTTCACTGGAAATATGTCATGATTAAGATTTCCAAATAAATTTACAATGTTCACATTTGGTATAAATGTTTGTTCCTTTCATTAACTAAAAGCTGGAAAATATGCTTGAATAACAACAGTGAAAGAAACTCGGAAAGGAGCCAAATATATTACCTGAGTGGGATTTTGAATTTCTAGAAAAGTTCCTTTCTGAATTCATTATTTGCCATATTTAAATAACATTGGCTTAAGGTCAGATTTAAACTAAAACCCCTTTCAATTTAAACCTTTCTGATTCCTTGTGATCACTTTTCAATTAGACAATGAAAAACAATTTAGTGGATACTTAGCTTAATTGCTTTGCTTCTACTTTTTGACCTCCAGAGCTCCACTTATGTAATCTATGCAATATGCTTGTACAATTATCTGCCTCTTTAGAATGTGCATTTCCCATGATTTTGTACAAACTGTCTGATTCAATCACTGTTAAGTACTCTTTACTCCTTTTTTTTGTTTGTTTTTCCTTTTAGAAGAGTAGGGTTCAAGGCATTTGCTTCTAAATTCTGGAATAAAAAGAAAACTGTAACATCTTATTAGTAGGAAAGCAAGCCTGCATCAGTAAATGATGCTGCAGTTTAGCTACATTGTTATGCTCTGGAATGTTAAGTAGAATGCCATTAAAATATTAAACAGAATAAAAGAACAAGATGTTACTAAATAATTAGTTAATTAAATGCACAAATAACAGTTGCAAACTTGAAGTAAATATTTTGTATTTTGTAGTTTTGGAGTTGGTATTTGTTTAAGTCTGTGTTTGTGTCTGAATGTTTCCTCTCTGTACAGGCCAGGTTCTTTTGTCATTTCTTCTAGTAAACTTCAATAAGCTTTAAATTGGATAGGTTACCAATTTTTACACCGACTTATATGCAACTAGGTATATGTAAAAAAATCTCAAATACGTTAAAGGTTTAAAAGCAAAATCAGTTTTATATGAATTCTGGTCTTTTTTTTTAAAGATTTTATTTCTTTCTTTATTTGCAAAAGCAGGGGGAGCTGCAGAGAGAGATGGAGAAGCAGATCTCTATGGAGCAGGGACTGCAATGTGGGGCTCAATCCCAGGTTCCTGGGATCATGACCGGAGCCAAAGGCAGATGCTTAATCAACAGCCACCCACGTGCCCTGAATTAAGGTCTTCATTGTCTAAATGCTTTCATAAGAAAATGGACTTGGTATTACTTAAAGAAGTTTTCTAAGTATCAAATGTTCTTACTATAGTAAGTTGTAGGATGATAAATGGCATCTCAGTATGTTGAAAAGTATAATTTTCAAAAATGTAGTGTTTATTAAGGCTTTAGTATTTAAAGTCATTTTACCTTGTTTACATCAACCTCATTTATCCATTCTGACTTTCAACTACTAAATGGGAAAGAAAAGATAGTCTCTCTCTCCTGAAGGAATATTTTGTACTGAAGAGAGATAATAAGTTCTTCCTGTAGAAGAAACAGTAATTGTACAATGTGATAAGTACACTCTACAAGATTCACAAGCTGTTTAAAAAAAATATTAAGGCTTAGCATGAAAGCTAGACAAGTTTATCACTTTCTCCCTATTTTATAAACATGTAAACTGAGCCCAGTAGCTCTTACATAGTTAGTGAGGATTTCAGGAAATAGAGACATCATTAACTTTCACGGACCTCAGTTTTTCCATCTCTAGAAGGAAGCACTTGGGCTAAATTTTAAATGTTTTTTAAATGTATCCGTTTGTCATTTTATGACTTGTGCTACTAGAGTATATGACTCAAAGAGTATTATGGGGTTTAAATATTAGTAATTGTTATTGTTATCCCACTAAAGCTTAAAATGTTACTCTTTATCTATAGTATAAATTGGCTACTGAGTAGGAAACCAGTTCAAGAGATTTATCTGCTAACCCCATTTAAGAACAGAAAAAAAAGGAGGGGGCATCTAGGTGAGTCAGTTTATTCAGCATATAACTCTTGATTTAGGCTCAGATCATGATCTCAGGCTTGTGGGATCCAGCCTAGTGTTTGGTTCCACATTCAGCAGGGAGTCTGCTTGAGTTTCCATCCCTGTGCCCCTGCCCCTCCCCACACTCACCTACTCTCTCTCTCAAATAAATAAGTGAATCTTCTTTTTAAAAAGCTTCTCATGTAAAATCAGAATTATAGAAATGAATGAATATTATAATATATTCATATCAAAAAATAACAAACTTTTTGATTAGGGCTGTATTTTTTTTTTTTCCTAAAGTGTTATAGTTGTATTTTTGACCTCTTGGAGTTTATGTTTTTAGTACCAAAGTTCCACATTGATTTGTTTTTTCTCTCGCTTCTAATTCTTCTAATTCTTCTAATTGCATATCCTCAATGTTTTTTCCTATAAAGAAATGTATGAAGTTTGAACTACATGAAATAAGCCTTTAGTCTTATACGTTTTTTTGGGATTGGTACCATTTTGTACTATGCAAATAGTAACAGTATTACTAGGATATTTTTATCCTATTATATTTAGACCACTTTCTTGTATTTCCTGAGCTAACTACCACTCTAAGAATAGTCTCTAGCTGCTTTGATATGAGGAGAATTATTAGTAATTTGGAAAAACATGACTTGATTGTAGCTAAGAAATAGACTAAATGCAAGGCCCATTAGTTTTTTTTTTTTTTCTACCCTCTTCTTTTTTTTTTTTTTTAAGATTTTATTTATTTATTTGACAGACAGAGATCACAAGTAGGCAGAGAGGCAGGCAGAGAGAGGAAGGGAAGCAGGCTCCCCGCTGAGCAGAGAGCCCGATGTGGGGCTTGATCCCAGGACCCTGGGATCATGACCTGAGCTGAAGGCAGAGGCTTTAACATACTGAGCCATCCAGGTGCCCCTTCTATCCTCTTCTTAAATGCCTGGGAGCCCAGGTCAAAATACTTACCTGTACATACTTAGTGAGTTTATCTATATAATGAAATTGATGAAATCATTCTTATAAAGCACTTAAATTAGATGATGATAGATAATTGATTCTAGTATTTCTGGAGGCTTGGTTTAGAATAATGTGACTGGATAATTTAAAATTAATTGCTGACAATGTGAAAGGAAATAGAGGAGGGGCATCTGGGTGGCTCAGTCAGATAAGCAACTGCCTTCTGCTCAGGTCATGGTCCCCAGATCCTGGGATCAAGCTCTGCACCAGATCCCCTACTCAGCGGGCAGCCTGCTTCTCTCTCTCCCTCTATTTATTGCTCTCCCTTCCAGTGCTCTCTATGTCATATAAATAAATAAAAATAAAATCTTAAGAAAAATTAAAAATGGAAAAGAAAGTAGAGGAGGGAAATATGCTTTAAACTCTGTTCTTGTTATTGCTTTATCATTGCACAGTAGCATCTGAGCTTTTTTTGTGTTGTTGAAGAAATTCTAGAATCATAACACTAATAGCAGACACGTACTCTTCACATTCAGATCACTGGCATTACATGCTTTGAAAACTAAGGTGAGACAAAAATAAAACTGTTGGTCTTCTCTTCCTTTTAACAGAGAATCTTGCAACTTTCCTTGGAAGGAAAGTTAAAATTTCAATGATGTGCCAAAGTCAAACTCTATCCTACATACTTATGGCTATACCATATCTGAACTATATTTAACAGCATTCCTGGGCAGAACAATTATTATGGCAAGACACAGAGATGGGTGAGGAAAATGTAATGTTTTTGCTTTTGTATTTTTCTCTAGATACTAGAGGAATCGTTATGTCCATTTATATAAATTATCTCTGACATTCTAGAAGCAGAATCTCTTAACACCAGAAATTACCTTACATCTCATTTTGTAGATGAACTCCATGTTCTGTGTAGTTGGTCATGATGATGAGAATAATATCAATGTTTTCTCTATTAGACAATAAGAATTGTCTATTCCTATAAGGTCTCAGTGACTACTGATTTACCTATTCTTCTTTTGGCTGAGGTGCAGGCTGGAATTTCTAGTGTTTGAACCTACAAGTGAGGATACACAAAGAAATCCTCTCTCGTTCTCAAGACAACTAGTTGTTAGAAGATGGACCATTCCTATTATTATGAGTTAAATGGACAAAGGCTTTGGAATGGCAAAGGAAAGTAGACATTCTCACTCGCTAACAAAAAATAAAGTAACTATTATTTCTGTGTTTCAGTGGATTCAATAGAATGAGTAAAACATTTGTCTATTTTCTTCAGGGTTACTGAGAACTTAACCATGCACTTTTATTGAACCAAACAAATGGGAAGATGCAAAGAAAACTTTATTTACACATGCTTACTTACTTCAATATTCAAAAGTAAGAGGTGAGCACAGGGGGTTACATAAGGATGATATGAAGTAGCACTTAGAGTTGACCCAGCAAAACAACAATTGTTACAGTGTAACATGAAGCTTTTGGGGGGCTTCAAATTTGTTCAGAATTCTAAAAGCATGAACCGGCATAACGATAAAAACTACCTTAAGAACATCCTTGGTGTATTCCAAATGAAGAACAATGGGATTCTAAAAAGAATTACTAGATCATAGAATTGATCTTTACCCTCCTGTTCTTTAATATATCCCCAGGGCTCCTTCCAAACTATGATCACAACACGTAAAATACACAATTTTGTCAATATATTTCCTTGTGTCTCTTTATTGGCAGCCAACTGAGTTAGGATAGTTATTGTGGTATTAAGCTCTGTAGGCATAGTATATGCTTAATCCTTAGCACATAAAAGGCAGTCAAAATATATATGGTAAATAAAGAATACTACCATTTTCAGTCTGATATTTTGTATCTAATGATTTTTTTTTAATATTTTATGTATATGACACAGAGAGAGTGAGAAGAGAGAGACAGAGAGAGAGACAGAACAAGCGCAAGCAGGGGGAATGGCAGGCAGGGGAGAAGCAGGCTCCCACTGAGCAAGGATCCTGATGCTGGGCTTAATGTCAGGACCCTGGGATCATGACGTGAGCCAAAGGCAGGTGCTTAACCAACTGAGCACCCCAGGCAATATTCATAAATTGAATATTGAATTGAATATTCATAAATTGAATATATTGAATAAAATATTCAATAATGAATATTTTAACTACATGTTTATGAAAACAAGTGTTTTAATAAGAATTATATCGAAATGGATGAGCTTTCTTCCAGAAATAATTTTTGAAGCACTCTATTAAACATATCTTAAACCTTAATTAATTTTCCGTACAATATAAATTTTATCACTTTCCCATTTTCTTTTAATTTTCAAAGTCTTTCAAAATCTTTAATTACATATTTAAAAAACACTATTTAGTATTATTATTGTCTAATTATTTACCAGTGTAGAACACTTGGCCATTCTTAAGTTTCCTTTTGGGCTGTAACTATGTGCCATTTTTCCCAGCTCAAATTTGTCAAATATATTTTATTATTTTTCAATGACATCAGCTGTTATCACTGACAAAAATCAGTGCTCACTGACATTTTTTTTAAATGTCTATTTTTTATGGGATTAATTAAAATTATCCATTAAAGTAAACTGATGTTATTTTCCTGGGACTTCTTTTTAAAAAAATCTTAATAACGTAGTATCATTTTTACATAATATTCCTCATCTATTTTTCAGAGCATGGTAAACACAATGCATCCAGTTACACGAATAAGAAAAATATTCATCCTTTCTACTTTCTTTTAACTCAAACTTCTATATCTAATTTATCACCAAATCTCTTTTAATTTACCTCTGAATATACCATAAGTGATCCCACCCTTTAGAGCTATACCTTTGCCACATACACACTAAATTACTGTAATATTCCACTTTCTAGTTCTCTCCTCTTATCCATTCCAGTCACTGTACACTGACCCCAAAGTCTTTTTACCCCATATATTGCTAACTTTAAACATTTCAAAGATTCTGAGGTGTGTCAGATGCTATAAATCATGTCTGAACTGCCATACATTGTGGAATATGAAGAGAAAAGCCTGAATAAGAGGCATTATTGTGTTTCACATAAGAGTATCATTAAAGAATATTTACAATCATTTTTAAGGCATTTTCCTGATGACTTGAGATAATTTTGTTTCTAGCTTCAACATCAATACTAGTTGTATATATATGTTTATATATTGGTCTTCTTAACCAAACTTTGAGTTCAGGAATCCCAATGATCATTGTTTACATAAGGATGAGACAAAAATGGTACTTAATATATATTTGCTTTCAGACATTTTTTTTTCTGCTGCTATATTAACGTCAAAAATAATAATAATTCATAAGGATTCTTCCTAATGACACTTTCCCTCTATATCTACTATTATTGCTTTAATCTTCCCTCAGTATTCTTTTAATATCAGCAGCTGTAGTTATATCACTTCTCTTTCTTAATATTGCTAATTAATATCTACTTTTTCATGATCAGTTTGGCTTATGGCTTATCAGATTTATAGATCTCCATAAAGAACCAGTTTTTAGTTTTACTATTTTTTTCAACGTTTTGTTGTTTTATACATCACTGATGTTTAATTGAAATTTGTATTGATTTATTTATAGATCCACATGCTATTACAACAAAATGGAGACCACATGTGTAGTTTATTCATTGCCCTGTCACCCCAGTGATAAGAGTTGTTTTAGTTGGATCCTCCCTACCTGTGGAAGATCAGGAATGTATCTCCACTTGGTACTTCTGGTAGAATCACCCTACCAGTAGCACACTACTGGTACTTCCTAGTAACACTCTAGGCTGGCAATAGGTATATCAGACATTTGAAGACAAAGAAGCTTCTAAGACCAGGCTGCTTGTTTCAGGATTCTCCACTATCAAATCTGCTGAGATGTTTTTTATCAGTGTGTTTTCCTTGATGACTCTATTTAAATAGTAATGACTCAACCTAGTAATATTTATTCTTTTTATTTGCTTATTCTTCCTCCAGAGAACTTATCAAATTAAAAAAAAATAGTGTCTATGTTACTTGTTTGACGACTTTGTTTCTCTATAATAAAATTTAAGCTCATTTAAGGCAGGACGTTTTTTGGTTTTTGTTTCTTGTTTTTCTCTTTGAATCGCTGTTGTCTTTTCCATACCAGGAAGATAGATAGATAGATAGATGATGGATTTCCCCCACACACAAAAAGACAGAAGAAATGTGGGCAGAAAAGAATAAATTAAGTAAGGGGAAAAAATAAGAAGGAAGGGAAAAAAAATGGAATAAAAATTGAAAGAAGTAAGAAATAAAGGGTAGACGTTGGGGTCACAAATATGGAGATATAAAAATATATACTTTATTCTTTTTTTTTTTTAAGATTTTATTTATTTACCTGACACAGAGAGAGAGAGACAGACAGGCAGAGAGAGAGGGGGAAGTAGGCCTCCCGCTGAGCAGAGAGCCCGATGTGGGGCTCGATCCCAGGACCCCAAGACCATGACCTGAGCTGCAGGCAGAGGCCTAACCCACTGAGCCACCCAGGTGCCCCAGAAAAATATATGCTTTAATATCTGAAGCTTATAATCCTTGGCCCTAAATTTTTCAACATATTGATGTACTGTTTTTAAGATACTTAAAACTTTCACAGCCTTCTGTTCTATCCTTTCAACTAGAAGAGGACTGTTGTTGATGCTGCAAATATTTGATTGTGTTTTCTGGAAACAGATTCTGAAGATTATCACATACTGGTTTGCTGAAGAGAGAGACACAGGAGATACACCTGTAAGAAACTCAGAAAGAAAACAATTGGCAGAATCTATCAATCAATGCATTTGCAATGGAGACCTCAGCCAATCTCTACAGAAAGTTTGGAGCTGTGATGTTTCTACAAAGTTTATGAGATTGATTCTATGTGTTCCCTTTCTGGATATTGACCACATATTGGCTCTGGGAGGCAAAATAACTGTGGGTGAGGCAGTTGCCTCAAAATAAGGGCAATTATAAATGGATAAGTAATAATCTGTCAGTAGTTGATATTCCCCTTGGCTAAGGGATAGATGTATCAACCTTAAAGAGGATATTTGCAAACCTGGTAAAGATATTTAGACAGAGAAATACAATATTCATTTATCATGTGGGTTTTTTTTCCAGTTTTTTCAAAATATAATTGATATTATAACATTGTATTGACAATATAACATAGTAAATTGCATAAATTTAAGATTTACAGTATGATGATTTCATACAGGTATATATTATGAAGTGATTACCACAATAACACATCTTTCAACTCATATGATTAAATTTTACTGTTATTGTTATGGTAAAAATATTTAAGATTTACTCTCCTAGCAACTTCCAAGGACAAAATTATAGTATTGTTAAGTGTAGTCACCATACTATACATTAGATCCTCAGTACTTACTGGTCTTAGAGCAGGAAGTTTGTAACCTTTGATACAACTCATTTCTTTATGTTGACTTTAGCCAACATAAGTTCTAACAGTGTTTTGAGGGAAAATTTAGGTGTTCTATATATAAGATCATATCATCTGCAGAGACAATTTTACTTCTTTCTCTTTCAATTTGGATGTCTTTTATTTTCTTGCCTGATGATTCTGGTTAGGATTTTCAGTACTATGTTGAATTAGGTGTGGTGAAAGTTGGCACCTTTGTCTTGTACCTGGTCTTAGAGGAAAAGATTTCAACCTCTTACTGTTAGATATTTTAGGTATGGGTTTGTCATATATGTTTTTATTATGCTGATATGCCAGATTTATTAAGAGTTTTTATCATGAATAATATCGAATTTTGTCAAAACCTTTTGCATCTACTGGGAGAATCATATAATTTTTATCTTTAATTTTATTTATGTGGTAAATCACATCAATTGATTTTCATACATTGAACCATATCTGCATTTCAAGGATAAAATCCACTTGGTCATGTGAATGGTCCTTTTAATGTGCTATTGAATTCAGTTTGCTAGTATTTTGTCAAAAATTTTGCATCTGTATTCATCAGGCTGGTCTGTTGCATCCTTACTGGCTTTGGTATTAAGGTTATGTTGCCCTAGAAAACGAGTTTGATAGTGTTCTCTCCTCTTCAGTTTTTTCAAGAGTTTAAGAAAAACTGGCTATAATTCTTTAAATGTTTGCTAAAATTCACCATTAAAGCCATGGAGTCCTGAGTTTTTCTTACTGGGAGATTTTATTACTGATTGTCTACTTGATCATTATCGTTCCATTCACATTTTTTATTCTTAATGATTCAGTCTTGGTAGCTTATTCTTAAGAATTTACATACTTCTTCTACGTTATTCAATTTTGACTTTTATTGTTCATAATAATATCTTATGATCCATTGTATTTCTATGGTATTAGTTATAATGCCTTTTCCTTCAATTCTATTTTTTTCCCTCTTCTTGCTCTTGGTTTAACTAAAATTTGTCAGTTGTGTTTATTAAAAAAAACCTCTTCTCTTGATCTTTTCTCTTCTTTTTCTGGTCTATATTTCTCTTCTGATCTTTGTTATTTTCTTCCTTCTGCTAACATTGGGCTTAGTTTATTCTTATTTTCTAGTTCCTAGAGGCATAAAATTAGTTTGTTCATTTGTTCTTTCTTTCTTTTATGTATGTGCTTAATGCTATAAGCTTTCTTCTTATAACTGTTTTTGCTGAAACCCATGAGTTTTTCTACATTATCCTTTTTGTTATTTGTTTCAATGTATTTTTTTATTTGCTTTTTTATTTGTTCTTGACCCATTGTTCACGAGTGTATTGTTTAATTTCTACATATTTTTGAATTTACTAGTTTTCTTCTTATTATGGATTCAAGTTCCTTATCAATGTGATCAAAAGATAGTTAGTATCTTAAATTTTAATCTCCTTAAATTTTTAAGATCTATCTTTCTCGCTAATGTATGATTTATTTTAGAAAATATTCCATGTACTATTAAGAATGTGTACTCTGCTACTGTCAGGTGGTATCCTGTATATATCTGTCAGGTCCATTTGATCTAAAGTATAGTTCAAGTCCAGTGTTTCCATTTGATTTTCTGTCTGGGTGATTTATCCACTGTTGAAAGTAGAATATTGATGTCTCCAATATTATTTTTTGTTGTCTATTTCTTTCTTCAGATTTCTCCCAGTTTCTGACTCCTGGTTACACAGCACACCTCAGTAATTCTGGATGAGACAAGATAAGAGCATCTTTTTAGCAATGTCCATCAAAGCTTGACAAGGCTGATGCTCACTCACATGTTCTCATTTGTCCTTGCAGACAAATCACAGGTCAAGATGGTCTCTGATGGGCGGATCATGGCAAAATTTGCTATAATTGGTCTACAGGCCACTTCAGGGTCTACAGTCAAAACTGAGGTCTGTATACCTATAATCCAACTCTAAGTGGGTGTGATTACTTTCAGGTCCTTTGGTGTATGTTGCTGGTAACAAAACCAAAGCCAAACTGGACTGAAGCTAGATCTCCAGGAATATAGAGCTGTTTCTAGGCACAAGTCAGCTGCTTGAATATGGGACTTCTTTTCCAAAACAGCTTTTCTTTGTCAGATGACTATGGGCTTCACAATCTTCACGTGGATTCCAAAGCTCCCAGAAAGGGATTTCTGTCCATGGATGGATGCCAAATCATTGCTGTCGAGGGGGAGTTACAAGTGATGAACATCTGATTGAGCCATCATGATACTATTACTCCTAGTCACATTATTTTATTATTTGTACTTGTCTGGGGTGCTATGTTCTGGAATAATGGTCGTTCTCAAATATCTGGAATGCTTAGCAAAAATACATATTTTAGTGGGGCACCTGGGTGGCTCAGTGGGTTAAGCATCTACCTTTGGCTCAGATCATGATCCCAGGGTCCTGGGATAGAGCCCTGTGTTGAGCTCTTTGCTTAGTAGAGAGTCTGCTTCTCTCTCTCCCTCTGCCCCTCTCCTAGCTTATGTTCACTTCCTCTTTCTCAAATAAATACAATTTAAAAAAATGATACATGTTTTAGGAGAAAATACATCTTTAAGTGACTCACAGAGGATTTACTAAATCAGAAATTTATAGAATCAAGATGAAGAATCACATTTTTAATATGCATCAAATAATATTGACATAGGTGACTAATGGTTTCCATGGTCAGAAAGACTGATCTCGACTGTGAACTCAATGAAGGCAAATTGAATCTTATAAACCTTGTTTCACCATTTCCAGATACATATTAACTTCTTAATAAAATTTATGTTTACTGAATAATTGTTTATCAATGATAATACATCAATAATCAATGTTAATTGATGAAAATATTTGTTATTGATGCAGATATCACTTTACTATGAAACTCATTTCATTCAGAAATGAAATTACAATTTATTTTATTTTCAAATATGTAATATATTACTGTGAGATTATTAGCAATGTCTTTGTGTTGATGTAGATAGAAAAATGTCATCCCTTTATTCAAAATTGTCAAAACTTGGAAACAACCAAAATGTCCTTTGGTAGGTGAATGGACAAGTAAATTGTGGTACATGCAGACAATGAAATATCATTCAGTGCTAGGAAAAAAAAAAAAAAACAACTATGAAGCCATGAAACAAGATGAGGAAACAATTACATATTACTAAGTAAAAGAAGCCAATCTGAAAAGTCTGCATACTGTGTGATTCTATCTATATGACATTTAGGAAAAGGCAAAACTATAAATAATATAGTAAATAGATCAGTGGTTGTCAGGGATGGAGAGTGAAGGGATGTATAGGTGGAGCACAAAGGATTTTAAGGCAATGAAATTACTTTGTATGATACTATAATGATGAATATGTCATTACACACTCATCCAAATCCATAGACTATATAAACATCAAGAGTCAATTGTAATGTAAACTGTGGGATTTGGGAGATTATGATATGCCAATGTAAATTCACCAATTCAAACAATTGTGCCCCGATAGGGAAGGATGTTGATAATGGGGAAGACTCTGTATGTGGGGGGGTCATGTGGTATTTTGCTGTGAGCCTAAAATTGCTCTAAAAATGTAGTCTAAAAAGGAGAAGAAGATGAAATAAGAAGGAGGAGGAGGAGGAGATAATAATGGGGAGGAGAAGTCGGAAAAGCTTAGCTTCCCTTCACACACAGACCTGAGCTGAGGAGAGGAGAAATGTTTTGTTATATTTAGTTATGGCTTCTCTTATATAATCTTATACTAGAAACTTATTAACTGAATCATGATTATATTAGTTTTTAGAATGAGTGCAAGAATGGATACAATGTAAGAATAAGTTACAAAGACATAGGACCTGCCATATTTTTGTGGAAAGGCAAGAGAAGATAACCCTTACTGAATAAATTTTATAGAGAGATTCTGAGACTAAAGTTACATTTTTTTATTTAAAAAACATCCTAACCAATACTTTCCCCACCCTAGGCCTTTGGCAAAAAGAGAACATCTCATTGGTTATGCAATCACTATTTTTAGCAGGAAGTCTTGTGAATGTCATTCCCTCTAACTGCTTGTTCAATGCCTTAGATGGCAAATGTTTATGAAATGGAGAGAGATAGCATAAAATACATACTTTTGAAAAATGACATTATTTCACATGGTATATGTCCTTGCTGAAGCAATTCACACTTATAGCAGGTAGTGTTAGAGATGAGTAAATCTTAAGCCTGGAAAGGCCTTACAACATATTTCTATTCTAAGTCTCATGATCCAAAAACAACTAACAGACTTCAGGAGATAGATTCAAAAGTTACACTCCCAACCTGAGTTGAGAACAGGACATATATATATATATATTTTTTAGCTTGGAAAACCTATTAGAATGCCTGAAATCTGACTTAATTTAAAGGTTCACTGACACCATTCACTTTGTTGTGTCTTCCATCTTATTCTTGTTTTCTGCATCTTACCTTAATACTTATAGTAAGCATTATCTTTTTCTTTTTTCTTTTTTTTTTAAGAGAGAGAAAGAGAGAGAACATGGATGTGTGTGAGCAGTGTAGAAGAAGCAGCGGAGGGAGAGGGAGAGAGAGAGAGAGAGAATCTTCTTTTAAAAAAGATTTTATTTATTGAGAAAGAGTCTGTGTGAAAGGGAGAGCACAAGCAGGAGGAACCCCTGCTAAGCAGGGAGTCCAATGCAGGGTCTTGGTCAATCCCAAGACCCTGGGATCATGACCTGGGCCAAAGGCAGACCCTTAACCAACTGAGCCACCCAGGTGCCCTGAGAGAGAGAATCTTAAGCAATCTGTATATCCAGCATAGACCCCAATGTGGGGCTTGATCTCATAACCCTGAGATCATTACTTGAGCCAAAATCAAGAGTCTAACACTTAATCAACTGAGCCACTTAGGTGTCCCAGTAGACATCATCTTTTCATTTATAAGAGACTATTTCAAATTAATTAGGACAGTATTAAGAGCACCAAGAATTCTTAGTTTTCTTCCTATTCAGAGTAATTATTAGTTTTTAATTGTTGATTGAAAGGGACAGAAGCCTTACAAAGTAGTAAAGTAAAAATACTAATAACAATAAAATAATCTTTTACTTTTTGTAACCAAAACCAAGTACATCATATCATTAACTCTTCAAACTCATGGTTCTATTTTTGGAACACTGCAATATATTTCAATACATTTTTCTCTTCTTTTGAACTATCTTGTCTTGGCAACATCACTACAATAACATCAACCTTCATCTGTTGCTTCAATTTATATTTCTAGGCCCAAACTTTATTTCAGTTGCTCATTAAGTTTTTTCATTTACTCAACAGACGTTTATTCAGCACCAAATATACACGCATGTGGGATAGAAATGTTGTTGCTACCATGTAACCTTCATTGTAAAGGGAAAGAAAAAAATTATATATATATATATATATATATATATATATTCATTTAGTATTTATTTAATGTAATAATACACTGTATAAACCAAATATGTGTGTCCCTTTCAAAAATGCACATAGTGACGCTCTTATTCACTATGTGATGATTTTGGGATATGAAGTCCTTGGGAGGTAACTAGGTTTAGAGTCAATCCTGACAGTTGGACCCTTTGATGAGATTCGTTCTCTCACAGGAAAAGACAACAGGGAACTTCTCTCTCTTCAGCTCTCTCTTTCTCTGTCTCTATCTGTCTCTCTCTTTGTGCTACATATTTACACAAATAAGAGGTCATGTAAGCAGATAGTGAAAAGAAAGCAGTCTACAAATCAGTAAGAGTGCTTTCATTGGGAACCAAATTGGCCACACCTTGATATGAGGCTCCCTAACCTCCAGAACCATGAAAAGTTTCTGTTAGGAACAGTCTATGATAGATATATATATATATATATATATATATATATATATATATATATATATTTTATGGTAGCCTGAGCCAAGACATATGTGTTCATAATGGTAATTGCGATGAGTTATGATGAAAATGCAGAAGGCTGATACATTTGTCAATAAGACAAAACATAGTTTATGGGGTTTGCAAGAGCTTTCTTAAGATTCCCTGAAAAATTAATGTCTATTCCTGGACTACAATATGAGGAAAAGTAATCCAGATAAGGAAATTGTAGCTAAGTCAAGTCATTGTATATATATGTGTTGGTCAGTTAGTAAGTATCATGATCATGATTCTTTTTCTATTCTTTCTTTTTCTCTTTACTCTCTCTTCCCATTCTTCTATTTGGAAGAATTTGTTTTAGAGGATCAAAATTAGGAGCATGAAGAATGTAGGTTAGGTGAGAAATTAGAGATGATTATGGCTTTCTTGACAGTGGTAGTTGAAGTAGTAGATTTTATTAGGTGAATTCCAGATACGTTTGAAGCTAGAAATAAAATAAACTGGTAATGGGTTTGATGTGGTTTGGGAATATAGGTGAAGTTTGGTGGGGTGGGGTCAGGAGCCAATGACCAAGAAAGAATTCTTTAAGATGTCTTTGCTGGAAAAAGGTGGTTTTATTAAAGCACAGGGACAAATCCCTTGGGCAGAAAGAGCTGGTGCACCAGGGTTTAAGGGGTGGCTGATTATACACTTGAGAATTGGGGGAGGTAAGGAAAAAGGAATTTTCAAAAGGATTTTCATATGTTAAAAAGACAGGGATACCAGAGGCCTTGCCACTGTCAAGGTTGTTCTTTCCTCTAGCAAGACATTAACATTAAAATAGTTGGGAGCTTCCTGGAGGAATGTTCTGCCTGCTTCAAATATCTGTCAATGGGTTGCAGGTTATAAGGATATTGAATTGTATCTACATTTCCTTCTGGAAACTAGGCTATTGATAAAAGTGCTTTGTCCTTGTAAATTGCTAAGACATGTTTAAACTGAGGGATACTCTCTTGTCTTCCAGAATTATGATTTCTGTAAGGTAACTATTTGGTTTTGTTTGTTTGTTTGTTTTTGTTTTGTTTTGTTTTGTTTCCCTTCCCTTAGCTTTAAATAAGCCAGGAGTGCATAAGGAGTATCACATGGGTGGGGAGGAGAAGGTTGTAGGGTTTCAGCTTCTGCTTTGTCCTCAGCTTGCCTTCTGTTCTTTCAATCTGAAGTATATAGAAGGCACTAGAAATAAATTAGTGATAGTATTAATTGACTTAAACACTTAGAAAAAAATATTCGTCTCATCCAGGGGCATACTAATGAGATTTTCCTTGTAGATTTTTAAATATGTAATACGAAACATAAACATTTTAATTTCCTAAGAACATGGGACTTTTCTTCTTAGAGGGTTGTACTAGAAGTACATTTTTTTCAAAGAGATTCACTTTCAGAAGAAGAATCACCTTAGAGTTTCTCTAGACTTTGTCTCTTTATGCCTGAAAAAGAAAGGACAATCTGTTTGTATGCAAGGAAAATTAAAACCATCTAAGTGTCTCAATCAGAGAAAATTTAACACAAGGAATTGGTTGCATGGGTGATTGGACACCAAAGGAAGACAATTTATAAGAAAGTAAGCAGAGATTAGAAACAGCAGGAAATACTACCATTCCTAAGACTGGAGGGACACATGAAAGAAGTGATCTTATGAGAGCTCTGAAGCTGGGGCTCTATAACTGTTAGGTTTGATCACAGACCGATTGAATGGAATAAAGGCACCAAGGCAAGCGAGCATTCGAGGACCGGCTTTATTGCAAGCACCCTCGGGCGAGGTTCCGCGACTCTGGGGGAAAGAGAGTCGGGAAGTCACACGTGGGGCAGAGAGGTAGAGGCTTATATGGGGTCCCGCTGGTGAAGTCCGGAGAGGAGGTACTGAGGCCTTGTCGAGTTTTTCCTAATAAGGGCCGAATTCAGCTGCGGGGTTCCTCATTGGTTCGTCGGTGGGAGGAGAGAGGTTTTGGTCTCCCCTTTGAGTTTGCTTCCCGGGTCTGATGCGGCCGTTGTCGCAGGAGGGTGATGGCGGGAACCGCGGCCATCTCAGGTGTCCGTCATTTTGAA
>PISX010028009.1:0-22269 GCA_004024625.1 Mellivora capensis
AAAAAAAAAAATTCTTAGCTGTGTCCAACCCATGCACTTTAATTCTTAGGAAGGCCTGGAGCCATCTTCAAGCCTTCATCTATGAGTTCAGGTTTTTGATTTAGCAAGCTTGTCATTAGCAGGTGAAAAATACTCTCTAGTACAGGGAGAATGCTAGAGGTGGACAGTCTAGGAAGAAATAACCTTGGCCCAGAGGAATTAAGTGGAAAAGATACAAACAAAGCAGTATATATTTCAAGTAATAGTTTTATGTACAGTAAATAAAACAGCTTAAGGTCAATTAATACAGGACCAAAGATAAAACATACTTTAATTTCTAAGAGCCTTGTATTAATAATAGCACATAATAGTCACTTCATAATCAAGACCCTCTGCCATCAAGAAACATTAAAATTACGGTCAACATACTTGGTGTTGTTAATGTGGAAATCTGGGAGTCTGCTTGAGATATTGTCGCCAAGGTGGAAAAGGTTGCAGTGCTTTAAAGCTGCTGCTAGTTGTTCTCAAGTAGGGGTGGCATTGTGTAAATGCCCTTAGGGAAGGTGTCCAGAATTTATGGGGTTATTTTTGATTTTCAGAGTGTCTGGAAAGAAGGGGAGCATTGTGGCATGTAATGTTCAGGGAACAGGGAGGCTAAATGTCTCATATTGTGCTATATAGTCCTTTACACTGAAGAATTGTTCAGCTCAGATGCTGGAGTAGTAGTGAGCTGTGCTGAAATATTTGTAAATGGACAATAATATGTTTGTTGATACATAGCTATTGTGTGTTCTAGATTTTAATTCTCATTTTCTTTAATACAAAATTGAGTTCTTGGCCCTTTGCTAACACAGCTAAAAAAATTTTGTTTTGACTTGTGGCCAAATGTCAGTAGGCTGGGAATAAATTAGGTTTGTTTTATTACTATAAAACAATGAAATATAAATTAATATTATTTCATTTTATGTAATGCATCTCAGAATTTGTGTGAACATTTGTAAATTAAAATGTTGAAATGCATTTGAGGAATTAGCTTTTTTTTTTTTTAAAGATTTTATTTATTTATTTGACAGAGATCATAAGGAGGCAGAGAAGCAGGCAGAGAGAGAGAGGAGGAAGCAGGCTCCCCGCTGAGCAGAGAGCCCGATATGGGGCTCTATGGGGCTCGATCCCAGGATCCTGGGGTCATGACCTGAGCCTAAGGCAGAGGCTTAATCCCCTGAGCCACCTAGGCGCCCCAAGGAATTAGCTTTTAAACATTTTGTAAATTTAAAAAGTAATCTCTTAATTTATCAATGATACAAATCTAAATATTTATTTGAATTAGATAAGATTTATTAGATTAAAACTAAAGCATAATGCCTATCTATTTTTTTTACCTTAAAAAAAAAGATTTATTTATTTATTTATTTGACAGACAGAGATCACAAGTAGGCAGAGAGGCAGGCAGAGAGAGGAGGAAGCAGGCTCCCCGAAGAGCAGAGAGCCCGATGCGGGGCTCTATCCCAGGACCCTGAGATCATGAACTTAGCCGAAGGCAGAGGCTTTTAACGCACTGAGCCACCCAGGTGCCCCTAATATAAGACATTAGTTTTAGAGGTAGAGTTCAGTGATTCATCAGTCTTATGTAATACCTAGTGCTCATTACCTCATGTGCCCTCCTTAATGTCCATCACCCAGTTACCCCATCCCCACATAATGTCTGTTTAATACCACCAATTTGTGCAAAGCTATAGGAGAAAAAGACAGTAATTTTTGTGCTCTGAGAAACAATTCTGCTAAGGTATTCTAATATTCTTTTATAATGGTGTTGACTTATAGAATAGGAATGAGCAAGATATTTTTTTTTTTCTCTTAAAAATTAGACTTTAGAAACACTGGGGAAATTGACCAGGGTATCTGGTGTATAGAGACCAGACTTCCGTCAGTCCCTTAGCTCTGAATGCCAGTTGCAGGGTCATCAGGCTCCAAATTTCTAAGGCTCTATGACTTTATACTTGTCATTATCATTTCTAGGGAGCAGGCAAGAATAGTAAATAAGTAAAGAATAGTAAAGAAACAATGAAGGATAAAAAGAAGGAATTTAGAAAAAGTAACCAGATGGAAGAGTCATCAAAAATAGCTTCTGGCTTTGCTTAGTGTTGTGATGCAGTGATGGGACCACAAAGCAGTTCTAACTCACTAGTGACTTCCATTTTTTTTTTTTTTTAAAGATTGTATTTATTTACTTGACAGACAGAAATCACAAGTACGCAGAGGCAGGCAGAGAGAGAGGAGGAAGCAGGCTCGCCGCTGAGCAGAGAGCCCGATACGGGGCTCCATCCCAGGATCCTGAGATCATGACCAGAGCCGAAGGCAGAGGCTTTAACCCACTGAGCCACCCAGGCGCCCCAGTGACTTCCATTTTTTTAACTCCATGTGACTTAGTACCTGGCTCTTGTTTCTTAACATTTTTTAACAGCTGAATACTGCTTCCTTCCTGAAACTCTCTTTTGTTATCTGAAGTGACCACAGGCATTCTTCCTTCTTCATTCTCAGTTTTTTTATTCAGTATCTTTTTCTTTTTCTTTCTTTCATTCATTCATTTATTCATTTGACAGGCGTGCGCTCTTGTGCGCACAGCAGGGGGAGCAGCAGGCAGTGGGAGAGGGAGAAGCAGGCTCACCAAGCAGGGAGCCCAATGTGGAGCTCCATCCCAGGACCCTGGGATCATGACCTGAGCCAAAGGCAGACGCTTAACGACTGAACCACCCAGGATCCCAGCTCTTTACCTTCTAACTTAAGTGCAATTTTCCATTCTCATCGCTTTAAGTATTATATGTTGTCAATTCTCAAGTACGTAGGGAATCTGTTTCCCACCTTAGCCTTTGTATATCCTGCCTTCATAGCAGGAAATGTGCTTTTCTCTCAGTTCCATCTTATTTGTCAGGTGTCAGTTTAAATATGTATTTTTCAGAGAACTTTGGCTGAGTTTATGAGCTAGAGCAAATTTCCTTTTTTAGTGTATTATAGTGTTCTGTTTATTTCTTCATAAGACTTGAAATTACATGTTTTTGTGATCTTAAAAAAAATCACACAGCTTCTCTATAGCTTATATTTTATATTTTATTTTTTTAAAATTTATTTATTTTGTCAGAGAGAGAGAGGGAGAGAGAGCGCGAGCACAGGCAGACAGAGTGGCAGGCAGAGGCAGAGGGAGAAGCAGGCTCCCTGCCGAGCAAGGAGCCCGATGTGGGACTCGATCCCAGGACGCTGGGATCATGACCTGAGCCGAAGGCAGCCGCTTAACCAACTGAGCCACCCAGGCGTCCCCTCTATAGCTTATATTAAGGGAGCTCCACGAGGGCAGTGGCATCTCCTCTTCTTCCCCCTCCTCTTTTGTGCTTGATATATACCAGACATTGGAAACCTACTTGTTAATGCATGTATGAAGTATCAGACGTTGGAAGATCATACTCAGATGTAGTCACAGCTCATCCTCTTGCTGCAGTGATGTGTTAAGTGATAGTCTTAAAATTTCAAAGTTTTTAGGCAGGTCATTTTAGACAGAATGAAATAGATAATTTCTTTATTGAAGATGTGCTACTTTTTAGTTAGTTTTCAGTCTTCAGTCCTCAGTACTTGGCTTTCAATCCTTTTTTCCCTTTGTAGTTTTCCATGTGTTCCCCATTCTGACGAAGCTCACTTAATTTTGAATAGTCCATATTGTTTTATTTTAAAATATATTAAAGTGGATACGGCCCAAATGTCCATCAAAAGATGGGTGTATAAATAACGTGTAGTATACACATTCAATGGAATATTATTCGGCCTTAAGAAGAATTGAAATTCCTTTTTTTTTTTTTAAAGATTTATTTATTTATTTGACAGCGAGAGAGAGAGAGAGAGAGAGAGAGAGAGAGAGGTCACAAGCAGGCAGAGAGGCAGGCAGAGAGAGAGGAGGAAGCAGGCCCCTGTGGAGCAGAGAGCCCGATGCGGGGCTCGATCCCAGGACCCTGAGATCACCACCTGAGCCGAAGGCAGAGGCTCCAACCCACTGAGCCACCCAGGCGCCCCAAGAATTGAAATTCTGGGGCACCAAGGTAGCTCAGTCAGTTAGGTGGCTGCCTTCAGCTCAGGTCATGATGCCAGAATCCTGTGATGAGTCTCACATGAGGGACTTCTCCCTCTGCCTGTTGCTCCCCTGCTTGTGCTCTCTCTCTGTTTGACAAATAAATAAAACCTTTATTTTTATTTATTTATTTATTTTTTTTTTTTTTAAAGATTTTTATTTATTTATTTGTCAGGGACAGAGGGAGAGAGAGCGAGCGAGCACAGGCAGACAGAGTGGCAGGCAGAGGGAGAAGCAGGCTCCCCGCCGAGCAAGGAGCCCGATGCGGGACTCGATCCCAGGACACTGGGATCATGACCTGAGCCGAAGGCAGCCGCTTAACCAACTGAGCCACCCAGGCGTCCCTAAATAAAACCTTTAAAAGAAAGAAGAAGAATTGAAATTCTGATACATGCTATGTGGGTGAACCTGAAAAACATGCTAAGTGAAATAAGACAGACACAAAAGGACAAATAGTAATGTGGTAACAGGCAAAAAAAAAAGGACAAATATTGTACAGTTCCATTTATTATGAGATACTTAGAGCAGGCAAACTGATAGAGACACAGAGTAGAATAGAGGTTACCAGGGGCTGAGAATAGGAAAAATTGGAGAGTTGTTGATTAAATTAGTACGGAGTTTCTTTTTGGGATGATCCGAAAGTTATGGAAATGGACAGTGGTAATGGTTGTGCAACGTTGTGAGTGTACTCAGTGCCACTGAAATCTACACTTACAAGTGGTTCAGATGGTAACTTGTATGTTACGTATATTTTGCCACAACCAACCAACCAACAAAAAAAGTATTAAACATGAAGTGATTGGCTCTTGGCTGAGAAAGACTGATGTACTAGTCTCTTCAAGAACTTAAAAGGGATTTTCAGAGATGTTTTCTGCAGTCTTTGAGTTATACAGTTTTATAAGCCTCAGGGTCTGGTCACCAGACAAAAGCTACATGGTAATGTGAACAGGGAAGTTATTCAGTTAACTGGTTAGGTTATTAATTGGTTAATCAGAAGTTAACTAAGGGGAGCAACCAGTACCTATAGGGCTGAGGCGGTGTGCCCTAAGAAAGAGTAACTTTCAAGGTCTCCCTCTATGTCCCTAGGTTGTGATTCTTATCTTAATGAAGTAGGTGGGGCTCTGGTCCAGTGGAGACAAAGATCACTGGTGCTCTAGCGTGGCCTGGCAAATAGGAAACTGCCTACTGGGTATTAGTAGAATTTGCTGGAAAGCCTCCTGCTGGGCAGTTGTCCTACATTCACTGCAGAGCCAGCTGAGGCACCAGCAGAATTTTCTGGGAAGCTACCCACAGTCATTCTGCTGAACCTTGCTGAAGGTTGGGTGCCACTGAGTGTCCCTCATGTAGCTGGGTGCTGCCTAGCGTAAGAGCGGGCAGACAAGAGCACAGTAAAACCAGAAGAAAAGCCCCCTTTCTTCTTCCAGCGCTCTGCTGACAGAACTTAACACCGAGCCACCTGGCAAAGGAGAAGTGTTTATAGGGTCCAGCTCCACTACCACAAAGAAGGATAAAGAAGGTTGAATTTGGAGGTAAAAATCAGTAAATTGATAACTAGCTCAGCAGCCTTCAGTGGTTTTTCAGTGGAATAACTGAGATCATTGTCTGGCCCCACACACCACTTTGGTTTACTTGATTTGTTTCCATCTGCTCTCTAGGGGAGTAGATACACGGCTGTTTTCTGTATGGGATCTAGGATTTCTCACCTTAGGACATCGATCAATCTTTTATCTTCACTTTTTTATGAAAAATCCTGTCAGTGTTTTAAAACCAGCTCATGTTTTTTCTTATTTAGCCTGTTTATCTGGTGGATTTTAGGGATTTTTTTTTTTAAGATTTATTTGTTTATTGTTTATTTGTTTATTTAGGGTACCTGAGTGGCTCAGTCGATAAGTGGCTGCCTTTGGCTCAGGTCATGATCCCAGGGTCCTGGGGTTGAGCCCCACATCGGGCTCCCTGCTAGGTGGGAAGACTGATTCTCCCTCTCCCACTCCCCCTGCTTGTGTTCCTTCTCTCACTGTCTCTCTCTCTCTCTCTCTCTCTCTCTGTCAAATAAATAAAATCTTAAAAAAAATTTTTTTTGGTTATTCACGTGAGAGAGAGAGCACAAGCAGGGGGAGAGGGAGAGGTATACTCCCTGCTGAGCTGGGAGCCTAAGGTGGGGCATGATTCCAGGACCTGAGCTGAAGGTAGACACTTAACCATCTGAGCCTTCTTTTGAATAATTTGAGTTTTGCAGTATAATATGTTTTATTTCACTTATATATTAGTTCATTTCTTTTTCCCTCATGGAGTATAGTAATATTGAATGCATTTTTGTCTGATAAGTCTAACATCTGGATAATCTCAGGGTTGGCAACTGTCCATTGCTTTTCCCTTGAGAATTGCTTATATTTTCCTGGATCATTGTTTATTGAGAAATTTAAGGTTGTGTTCTGGACATTTTGAATATTGTTTTAGGCTCTGCTTTACTATTATAAACCTCTGGAGAATGGTGATTCCTTGCTTTGTTCCTTTCATCCTTCTTTCCACTCAATCCCGTTGTCAGACTACATGTTCGCTCTTCTGTAGGTGTTGGTTCAGTAATCAGGTCGATTTCAAAGCCTTTGCGCTAGTGTTTTGAGATTTGTTTCATGCATGTGTCACTCAGGGTTATTAGTCTGAGATGTGAGCTGTGGTTCAGTTCTCAAAGCCTTTCCTGTGTTGGTTGGGAATGTCCCAAGTATACAGAGCTCCAGGATGAGCCCACGCCTCCTGTGAGAATTAGGGTATTCCTTCTCCTGTTCTGTTCTCTCAGGAATACCATCTCCCCTACTCCCAGCCTTTGGTGTTCTTTTTCCCTGTCTTAGCCAGAAAGATAGAGCTTTTCTCATAATTTTATCTGTCGCCTACAGTGGTATATCTCCTCAACCAGGGTCTGCTCTTTAATAAAATGGTGAGAAAACCCCCAGAAAACTCACGATGTGAGAATCTAGCCAACTGCAACGTTAGAGGGAACAGTTCACATGATTGACTTTACTTATTAGTCCCAACTGCATAGTTCAAGGAACCCCAAGACTACTGTCAAGGCTCCATAATTTGTTCAAGTACTTGTATAACTCACTGAAAACTTATGATTATGGGAAGGATACAGGGAAAGGATACAGATGAGGATTAGCCAAGGGAAGAAATGTATAGGGCAGAGTTAGGTAAATTACCAAATACAGACCTTCCAGTCATCCTCGCCCTATGACTTAGGGTAGTGTTAAATATCAATATCAGTGTGTGATAATATGCCTGGAATACTGCCAGTATCACTCAGGCCTTGGTGTCTAGAGTTTTTATTGGTGGTTCATCCTCTAGGCATGATTTATGACCCATGTGGCTGATCTTGAGTTTCTAGTATCTAGCCCCTCTAGAGATAACCTGATACTGTGTGGCCCAAGCTCTCACTCTTAATCTTATTGTCAGTGTGGATAAAAGCCTCTACCCGTGGGGTGCTTGGGTGGCTCAGTTGCTGAGCATCTGCCTTTCGCTTGGGTCATGATCCCAGGATTCTGGGATCGAGTGCCGTTATCGGCCTCTCTGCTCAGTGGGTACCTTCCTACTACCCCTACTTGTGTTCCCTCTCTCACTGTCTCTCCCTGTCAAGTAAATAAATAAAATCTTAAAAAAATAAAAGACCCTACCCGAAATTAGTGTTGCTGTCTGGCTGGCTCAGGTCTCTCATAGGGCCTTGTGCGTATTTCCAGGAGCAATGGCCAGACCTCTCATTGGGTAAAGGTAAATTCTTTTTACATACTCCCATATGAATCAAGTTTTGATTTCCCAAATGTGCCAGCTTTCTTAATTTTTAATGTTTAAGGTGGTTGCTTTTTATTTCTTTTTTTGTTTTTTTTTTTAAGATTTTATTTATTTATTTGACACAGAGAGATCATAAGTAGGCAGATAGGCAGGCAGAGAGAGAGGGAGAAGTAGGCTCACCGCTGAGCAGAGAGTGGATGCAGGGCTCGATCCCAGGACCCTGAGACCATGACCTGAGCCGAAGGCAGAGGCTTAACCCACTGAGCCACCCAGGCACCCCGGTAGTTGCTTTTAAAAAATTAACATATAATGAACATACCCTAAAAACGTTTTATTTATTTATTTATTTATTAAGATTTTATTTATTTATTTGAGAGAGAAAGATACAGTGAGAGAGGGAACACAAGCAGGGGGAGTGGGAGAGGGAGAAGCAGGCTTCCCGCCAAGCAGGGAACCCGATGCGGGGCTCGATCCCAGGACTCCGGGATCATGACCCGAGCCGAAGCCAGACGCCTAACGACTGAGCCACCCAGGCGCCCCCCTAAAAACGTTTTAAAGCATACAGTTCAGTGTTTTCTTTTCTTTTCTTTTTTTTTTAAATGATTTTATTTATGAGAGAGAGAGCATAAGCAGGGGGAGGGTTTGAGGGAGAAGCAGACTCTGTGCTGAGCACAGAGCCTGATGTGGGACTCGATCCCAGGACCCTGGGATTATGACCTGAGCCAAAGGCAGATGCTTTATCAACTGAGCCACCCAGGCGCCCCACAGTTTTTTTATTTAACATAATCACCCAGGACCTTTCCATTATCCCCAAAGAAACCCTGCAATATTAGCTCATTCCTCTTCCTTGCCTTAGCTCCAGTATCCCAACCCTAGGCAACCAATAATGGGTTTTCTTTCTCTATGGAGTTGCAGTTATGGGTGTTTCATATAATGGAATCATAGAATACGTGGCTTTTTGTGACTGGCTTTATTCATATAGTGTGATGATTTGAAGGTTCATTCGTACTGTGACATTTATCAGTACTCTGTTCCTTTATTGCTAAATAGTGTTCCATTGTATGCACATGCCGCATTTTGTTTATCTGTTCATCAGTTGGTGGACATTGGGGTTATTTTCACTTTTGGGCTATTAGAAATAATGCTCCTATGAACATCTGTGTACACGTTTTTGTTTGGGAAATTGCTTTTTGTATTTTTGTCCACAGGTTTTAGTTGTAACCAGCCAGAGGGAGAGAGGCTGTTGTGGGTCTGCTCTGTCCTCACCAGGTCTCACCCACTCAATTTTAAATCATGAAATTGGCCTGAAGGGGTTAAGGGTTAAGGAGGTTAATAAAGGGGCTGTTTTACTAGAGTAGATGAGATGCGGTGGTTTGGATTACCTGACTAGTGCTGGAGACAATAGACTGATTTGAGATACAAATTTTAAGACTGGCTGTTGGATTGGATGTGGGAAGGAAAAGGAAGGAGGAGATAAGAAATGATTTTTGGGGTTCAGTATTACATAGCTACCGTTTACTATAGAAAAGAACGGAGGAATTAAACTGGTCACATGAGGAACTGATAAAGGATTCACTGAGCATGTACTTGTGGGTTCAGAAGAAAAGCTCTGAATGTCAAGAGGGGTGCAGAGGTCTTCAGGTGCAGGACCTGGTTATAAGTCTCAAGATAGCAGTGAAAAGGTAGAATGATCTGGAGATGTAGAGTAGGTATCTGTTGTCAGAGATAAATACCTAATATCTGTTTTGGACATCAGTGAGTTCTCCTGGTGTGTTACAGAATCCAAGAATATATCCTTTTTTTTTGTAATGATAATATACTTCACTTACGTTACGAGTCTGTGTTAGTAAGGTAGGTAATGAAGTCAGTTATTTAAATATAAATGTTTACTTTTAGAAAATTACAAATTGAAACAAAGGTATGTATCCTCCAGCTAAACTATAAATGGTCTTCCCAACCCAGACTATATTGAGGTCAGCCTTAGGCATTTTATTACTTCAGCATTGTAGTATATATCTAACAGCTGAGAAGTTAAGAGACTGTGTGCAAACTGGATATTGTGGCTTATCAGAAAGAGAGCAGCTAAGCACAGACGTTAAGTATGCATACTGTGGGTAAAACATACAAAGACTAGTCTGTAAGTCAAATGCTTACGTATGCTGTGAGACCATTCCTGCTAATCCTTGCTGTTATCCCTCATTAGTACTTTTTTCCTTAGTCTTCTGTACAACAGGTTTTCCCCCTTCATCGGCTTGGCAACCATTGATGTTTACAGGGTACTTTTATAGCATTAAATGTGGGACTCAAGCCTTCCTTCTAAAGTAGCCATTGCTTTTGGTGCCTGTCCCCTACCCCCAAGTTTTCTTAACCTGCCTTGTACATCCTATTAGCTATATTACCTTGACACTTCTTATATATGCTAATAGAGAAAGAGTTTTTAGGAAAGGAGAGAAAAATAACAAAATAATAATTTTCTGAGACACTTCTCTTCCTGTTTTTTCTTTACATTCATAAGTGGAAGAGAAAGACAAATTAGGAAGATTTCTTGGTTTTATGAATTTGTCATCCACAGATTAAGTGCTTTCTGAATTAGGCCAATTATGAGTGGTCACAAGGATTCTTGATATATAATAATATTGGTGAGGCATGAATTTGAATCTTGAATCTTCTATAAAATTGATGTGGAGAATAAGTTATGTAGCTAGTAAGAGCGTAGCCAACTACCTAGCTTTTAAGTTAGGTTGATCATTACTTACTTGTCATCTCTCAAAGAAGTCAAGAAGTATTTAGAACCATTGGTTCTTTATGGAAAAAGACCTGCAAAGGAAGACTACATGCTAGTCATATAGTAGTATTGGAAAATTTGGGGACAAGCAGATGACGTGGTTGTGGGTTTCTTGCAAATGAAGTTTATCTAGTTGTTTACAACATCATAGCCCTAATTAAAAGAGTAATTTCTTGCATTCCTCACCCTTTTGTCCCTCCCGAACCCCTTTTCTAAGTCAGTTATGTTACTTTAGTCACAAAATATTATAGCTGGCAAAGATAACTGCGATATTACCATTACATTTCATTTTATTGCTGAAGAATTAAGGCCCATGGAGGTTGGTCAGGTCATTCAAGTTCTATGAATCTAGAAACCCAGGCTTACTGCTTCTGGTTTTGTTCTTTTTTTTTTTTTTTTTTTTTTAAAGATTTTATTTATTTGACAGAGAGAGACACAGTGAGAGAGGGAACACAAGCAGGGGGAGTGGAAGAGGGAGAAGCAGGCTTCCCGCCAAGCAGAGAGCCCGATGCGGGGCTCAATCCCAGGACCCTGGGATCATGACCTGAGCCGAAGGCAGACGCTTAACGACTGAGCCACCCAGGCGCCCCATGGTTTTGTTCTTATTAGTATATCATACTGCCTCTACATCCCTTCTTTCCCCTACTCTTTTGATTAGTCTCTTTGCTCTCTTTTTCAAATCAAACTTATATTATGTGCTGACATATAATAATTATAGGATAGTTGCTCTCTAACTGTAAATGGCTTTCTGAAAGAATTTGAAACAAAAACCTCAGCCATTATAGTAACTTGGATTCTGAAAGGGCCGGTACATTTTTGGGGGAGGGGTGTGTGGGGCCCAGTGTGGGACTTGAACTCATGACCCTGAGATGAAGACCTGAGCTGAGATTCGGAGTCAGAGGCTTAACCTACTGAGCCACCTAAGGGTCAGTACAAGTTTAAGAACTTAAAATAGTGGGACATTTAAATAGATCTTTATATTGTTGTTTTGTGGAGCTCCAATTTCTTCCCTAACGAGTTGTTTTTCTTTTTTTGTTTTGTTTTGTTTTTGTTTTAAGATTTTATTTATTCATTTGACAGGCAGACAGCTGTGACAAGTAGGCAGTGAGGCAGGCAGAGAGAGGGGAAGGGAAGAAGGCTCCCTGCTGAGCAGAGAGCCTGATGTGGGGCTCGATCCCAGGACCCTGAGATCATGACCTGAGCTGAAGGCAGAGGCTTTAACCCACTGAGCCTTTTTTGTTTTTTTTTTTAACATCTCAGTCTTATATCCCAAGCAAGCTCCTTTAGAGTTGGAATTGTAAAGAATCCTGGGACCCACCTAGCAAAGATCATGCTCAGTAAACAATTTGCCAGATTGAAAATTTGCCTCTTCAGAGGAGTCCCGGTTGAATTTGATTAGTATTAATATATTTACTCAGGAGCAAAATAATCCCTCTCATATGGTATTAAAGTATGTTTTAGCTCATCTCATACCAAAAACTGATCCTAGCACCTGTTTTTTTCCTATCTGTACTGATGTAAAATAGGTAGCAAGGGAAGTAGAGTCAACATTCTCTGCAGCTTTTCTGCAGAAATCATTATCCCTGCAGAGTAGGTCATTGGACCGTTTGCCAAGCTGATTTGTCTTAAGGTGTTTCACTAGAAAAGAGCTCAGTTTAAGAATGAAGAACATTATTGATTAAATTGATGCCATATTAACTAAAAATTAGCTGACTTTGAGTTCAGCCTGTGTTTTCTTTGTCTGTCTGTTACAGTCTCTGTTACAGTCTGCTTTTGAACACACAGACTTTGTAGGGATGTCAAAAAGGATTAATGATGAAAAAACAACCCCCAGATGCTCCCATATTGACAGAAAAGAGTTTTCTAATCCATTGTATTAAGCTTCATTACGGATTAAAGGGAAGGTAGTAAACCTTAGGGTCCATAGCTGATGGCTTTATGATGGCTCCTTGAAATTGAAATGCATGGGAAGAATATTAAAGAATATTCATTCATCCACATTTAATTCCAAACTGCTTTAATAGTTTTAGTATGCCATATAATTGAGGTACTACACCTGCTTTCTGAAATGGTTTAGACTATTTAGCTGAGTTTAACTGCATTTTTAGACAAAGTTGTATTTTGGGCTAACTTGTAAATTCTAAAGAAGAAATAAATGTTTTATACAGAAAGTGGGGGGAGGGTGCTAATTTGAAGAATTGTGGATATTGCTGGGAGGGGAAGGGAGAGTTTACTTTTTAACTTTATTGTTAAAATTAAAAGTTTTTTTCTCTTTCTTTCATTTTCTTGGGGTGCATTCCAACTCCAGAAGGTAAGAAGTATTCCTTTATTCTAAGGATGTATGTACAATGATAAAGTTTCTTCTACAAGTTTAATTGAAATCACCCTTGGATGCATGATTTTTACTTTATAAAAGTAAACAGTCCAGAAACTAAGAGTGAAATGACTGTAAATATTTTATTATATGTGCTCTTTGTCCTTGCTTTTTGTAATAATCATTATTCGGTCATAATTTTAGAAACCAGCATTTAGTTTTAAAATTATCATTTGACTTATACTATCATTGGGATACCTAGTGTTCTGCAGAAACCATTTCAGATTGAAAATCTGTGGGCTAACATTTGCTTTATGGCTGTAGGATTGAAAATATATATGTTTATGCTCTGATTTAGAGACAGTACTGGTCAAATCCTCTGTGGGAAACCAGGCTAGAACAGGTTAAAATTAATAGTTTGGATCCTTTACTGAATTGGCAGTTAAAACCAGTTAAAACAGGCTAAACAGTTAAAACCAGGCTAGAACAGGTTAAAATTTATAGTTTGGATCCTTTACTGAATTGGCTTTTTTCTGTGTTGACATAGCATTTTATTTTTTATTTTTTAAATTTTTTAAAAAAGATTTTATTTATTTATTTGACAGAGAGAGAGAGCACAAGTAGGCAGAGCAGCAGGCAGAGGGAGAGGGAGAAGCAGACTCCCCACCAAGCAGGGAGCGGGACTTGATCCCAGGACTCTGGGATCAATACCTGAGCTCAACTGACTGAGCCACCCAGGCGCGCTTGACACAGTATTTTAGACACACCTCCGTTTTAACAATTCCTCTGTTATATTATAGTTACATATTATAATTATCTGCCTTGCCTGTGAGACATGAAGACAGGAACCACAACAATATATTTTCATGTAAATAGGCATGGCGTGACATTTAGTTAGAGCTTAGTACATCTTTTATTTATTTATTTATTTTTTAGTACATCTTTTTAACTCCAGTTAAATTTGCATTCCATTAAGTTCATTTACAAGAATCTATTCATTTTTGAGTATCATTTTATGGAGGAGACCTTAATCCAGGTTAAAATTTTAAATTAAAATATTTAAAACTAGATAAGAAAAGTTTCGTGTATGTTTTTCTTTTTAAGATTTTATTTATTTATTTGACAGAGACACAGAGAGAGGGGGAACACAAGCAGGGGGAGGGGTAGAGGGGGAAGCAGGCTTCCCACCAAGCAGGGAGCCTGATGTGGGGCTCGATCCCAGGACCCTGGGATCATGACCTGAGCCAAAGGCAGCCGCTTATCGACTGAGTCATCCAGGCGTCCTCATGTGTGTATGTTTTGAGGGGGACTTAATAAATGATTATATGCTTTAGGTACAAGTAACAGGAACCCAATGTGAATGATTTAAACAAAATGGGATATTTTTGTCTTTTTTTTTTTGAAGAATGTGGGGTAGCTCATAATCTCAGAGGAAAGAAACAGGCTCTGAAATTGAGAGAACTAAGGCAGCTTCAGAGATCAGGTAGCTAGAACTAATGGATTGAATCATCAAGACACTTCTAGCTGGGATGAGTTAGTCTTTGTCTGTTCTGTTCAAGGTTAAAATTTGAGAAAGGGTGAACCTGGCTGGCTCACTGTCTAGGCATGGTGAGATACTTTGACTTTCCAGTGGGGTAGGTCATAGTTCCCCCAAAGCAAAGTATGCATTGTTTCCAGAAGAAGAGAAAAAGCAGATGTCCACTGTGTTGCTCATGGTAGAAAATTACAAGAGAAAAATACAAGCTACAAGCAGTTGTAATAAGTAACCCTTTATACAGATTGTCTTAGTGGTAATATTTGCTGTACTCTAGTACAATATCATGACCAGAATATTGCTTTTGCTACAGTCTACTTTGTGCTTGTGTGTGTGTGTGCGCGCGCGCACGCACACACACGTATGGATGTATATTTGGACTGTGCATTTTTATCACATGTATAAATTCATAGATCTACTACCTGTCAGAATACAGAACAGGTTCATCAACAAGAGAGTCCCTTGTGTTGCCGCTTTCACAGCCACACCTCCCTAGTGCCAGCTCTATCCACTCCCCTTAACCCCAACAACCACTAATGTGTTCCGTATTTCTTTCATTTTGCCATTTTAAGAATTTGTATTAATGGAATCATATAAAGTATGTAATTATTTGGCTTTTATTCAGTGTCATTCCCTATAGATTACATCCAGGTCGTTGTATGTGTCAATATTTCATTCCTTTTTATTGCTGAGTAGTATTCAGTGACATGCTGTAGCTGGGTTATTTAATCATTCACCCACAGTAGGTCAAGTGAACTGTTTCCAGTTTTTCTTTGTCCTGTTTTTGACTATTACAAATAAAGCTTTTATGAAAATTGTGTACATGTTTTTGTGTAAACATAAATTTCCTTTCTCTGGCATAAATGGCCAGAAGTGCAGTTGTTGGATGGTCTGGTAAGTGCATATTAGTTTTAAAGAGATTTTCACATTGTTTTCCAAAGTACCATTTTACATTTTCACCAGCATTATATGTGAGATCCAGTTTCTCTGACATTGGAATAGATTCTGTGTAAATAGCATATAGTTGGGTTGGGGGGTTTTTAAGGCCAACTCTGCTAATCTTTGCCTTTTAATTTGCATATTTACATCATATATGTTTAAGGTAATTATTGAGTTCATGTCTGCCATTTTATTATTTGTTTTCTGTTTGTTTCCTCTGTTTCTTGTACTTTGTTTTTTTTAAGATTTTATTTGAGAGCAAGAGAGCTAGAGAGAGATAGAAAAAGAGAATACAGAGGGAGAGGGAGAGAGAGAAGCAGACTCCCCAATGTGGGGCTCGATCCCAAGACCCTGAGATCATAATCTGTGCCAAAGGCAGATGTTTAACCGAATAAGCCACCCAGGCACCCCCCCTTATTCTATTTTTCTTTTCTTGCCTTCTCATGGGTTATATTTTTAGGATTCCATATTGGTTTATTTATAGTGTATTTCTTTGTATCTGCATAATTTTCTCAGTGTTTGCTCTGGGTATTACAATGTACTTATGTGATTTATCAGTCTGATGGAATGAACATTTTACCACTTTGAAGTGTGGAACCCATTCCATTTAGGGTCTTAGCACTTAATGTTATAGTTTTTTGTTTCAGTCATCAAATATTAGTTAAAAATTCATGAGAAGGGTAGTCTCTTGCATGTACCCTTTTTTCTACTTTCTTCTTTCCTCATGCTCCAGTATCCCTTTTTTAAAATTCTTTTTTCAAAGATTTTATTTATTTGGGGGGGTACTCATAAGAGCAGGGGGGAGGGACAGAGGGAGATGGAGAAGTAGACTCTCCACTGAGCAGGGAGCATAATGTGGGACTCAATCCCAGGACCCTAGAATCATGACCTGAGCCAGAGTTAGATGGTTAACTGACTGAGCCAGCCAGGGGCCCTCTAGTATCCCTTTTATCTTTTTCTTTCTGTTAAAAGAACTTCCTTTAGTCATTCCTTAAAAGTGGGTCTGCTAGCAGCTCACTTCTTTAGTTTTACTGTTTCTGAGACTGTCTTTATTTCTCTTTTGTTTCTAAAGGATAGTTATTCAGATACAGAATTCACAAGGAATTATTATAGAATTGACCATTCATTTTGGACAGCATTTGTTTTTTGTTTTTTGTTTTGTTTTGTTTTGTTTTTAAGGTTTTATTTATTTATTTGAGAGAGAGGCAGTGAGAGAGCATGAGCGAGGAGACGGTCAGAGGGAGAAGCAGACTCCCCGTGGAGCTAGGAGCCTGATGCGGGACTCGATCCCCGGTCTCCGGGATCATGACCTGAGCCGAAGGCAGTCGTCCAACCAACTGAGCCACCCAGGCGTCCCAAGCATTTGTAAATTTATACCACTTTATACCACTTCTTCAGGTCTCCATCGTGTCAGATGAGAAATTTGTTGTTGATTGAATTATGTTTCCCTATAGGTAATGTGTTGTTTCTCTCTGACTGCTTTCATGACTTTTTTTTTTTAATTTAATGCTCAGAAATTTCATTATGTGTCTTTGTGTATGGACTTCTTTGAGTTTATTTTATTTAGCTTTTTGAGTTTCTTGAATATTTTTGTTTCTTTTTCACCAAGTAAGTTTTTAGCCAGTAGTCAGTCCTTTGAATACTAAGTCTTTTCCTTCTGGGACTCTGATGGTATGAACTTTAAATCTTTTGTTATTATCCCACAGCTCCCTCAGGTTCTGTTAATTTTTTTTTTAAGATTTTATTTATTTATTTGACAGACAGAGATCACAAGTAGGCAGAGAGGCAGGCAGAGAGAGGGAGGGGGAAGCAGGTTCCCCGCCAAGCAGGGAGCCCGATGTGGGTCTCTATCCCAGGACCTTGGGATCATGACCTGAGACGAAGGCAGAGGCTTTAACCCACTGAGCCACCCAGGTGCCCCGTGGTTCTGTTAATTTTTTTCAGTGCTGTTTTCCCTCTGTTGTTCACATTGAGTAAATTTTGTTGATTTGTCCTTAAGGTCATTGATTAAATTCTCTCTCATCTCTTTTCTACTGTTGAACCTTTCAGCACATTTTTGCATTATTGTTCTTTCCAGATTTGTAACATCACTTCTTTTTACAACCTCAGTTTCTTGGCTGATATTTGTTATCTTTTCATTTGTTTCAAGAAAATTCATAGGGGCTTATCAAATAATCCTTCTCTTATAATTTCAACATCAGTTTTAGTGTTGGTATCAGTTGATTGTCTTTTCACATTCAGGTTGCGATTTTCCTGGTTCTTGGTATGATGAATGATTATTACATTTGGATCCTGGATATTTAAGTTGTTACATTAGGAGATGTTGGGGTCCTGTTAAATTCAAATCTTTTATTTAAGCAGGCATTCACATTGTTTGGGTTTACCATGTGAGAACTAGACTCCTTTGGGATCAGTAACAATTTAATTTTTCAGAGCCTTTGCTATGCTATTTTAGTCTTGTTTTATCTGGTGACAGAGGCTTCCAGTAATCTCTGCTGCTTTTTTCTGAGGGGCTTCTGAGGGTCTAGAAGGAGTTTCCATAGGCCAGGCTGCCTGATGCCTGTAAATGTGGGATAAAGGGAATCTTCAGCCTGTGGGGGCAGAGAGGCTTTCCAGACTGGATGCTTATGATGGGACTCTCTTGCTTGTGCCACTGGGCAGCTCAGCATCTCTGGGGGGAGAGGTAGTAGTCCCAGGTCCACAAGGATAAAGAGACTTCATGGGCTCTGCTGCTCCTTGTGGTTTGATCCCACTTGGAATACCATTTCGCCTTTCCACTTGTAGTCTTTATTTTCTTTATTTTAACTTTTTTAGAGGGGGAGACAGAGGAAGAGGAGGAGAGAGAATCTTAGGCAGGCTCCACACCCAGCACAGAGCCTGACATGGGGCTCTCTCCAATGGGCCTGAGTTTATGACGTAAGCTGAAACCAAGAGTCTGACACTTAACCGACTGAGCCACAGTAGCACTCCAGTCTTTATTTTTGAGGCTTGAGGGAAGCTCATTTGCAGTAAAAACTATATAAGCTTTACCATAACTCTAAGTTACTTCTGTGAATTAGAAAATGCTAGGAATTGGTAAAATTAATGAATCAACTGGCTCCTTTAAAATTCTGAATTTTGGGGTGCCTGGCTGGCTCTGTTGGTATAGTGTGCACGTTGGGATCTTGGGGTGGTGAGTTTGAGCCTCACGCTGTCATGATGAGCATAGAGGTTATTTAAAGAAAGAAAGAAAGAAAGAAAGTCAAATTCTGAATCTTGATATAAGTGGCTGTGTCAAGACCCAAGAGTTTGTGTTCAAAAGTAGGAGGTAATTGTAACGAGTAGTTTGGGCTCTTTAGGTATAAACTATATTGCTAATGAAGAAAAAATGCCAGATACCACAAAGATACAAGATTACAACAAATTCTTTCTTTTTGAAGTCCTTAGGTTGCTTTTTAAAAAAGATTTTATTTAGTTTTTTATTTTGAGAGAGTGAGTGAGTGAGTGCTGCTTGGGGGAAGAGCAGAGGGAGAGGGACAAGCAGACTCCATGCTGAGCACAGAGCACAGTAGGGAGCTCGGCCTCGTGTTGAGATCACAACCTGAGCCAAGATCGAGTCACTCCACCGGCAGAGCCTCCCAGGCACCCTAACAAACTTATTTTCTGAAGTACTTAATCAAATCCATTCAATTTTATTCTCTTTCTAGCTTATTTCTTTCAGAACTGTGTCCATAGCTTATAGAGTTTTCTATTTTTTGTTTCTTTTTTTTTCACTAACACTTCTTTTACTCCAAATAGTCTGTCCTTGTGTGCAACCCTCTATGCCTCTTTAGTTCAGAGCCGTGTGCTGTTCAGGTCATGGCCCAGGCAGTTAAGACACGTTAGCATCCCGGTCAGCTGAAATAAAGGCAGTTGATGATACTGGTTTTGTTTTTGTTTTTTTTTTTAATTTTTTTTTTTTAAGATTTTATTTATTTATTCTTCAGAGACAGAGGGAGAGCGAGCAAGTGAGCAAGCACAGGCAGACAGAGTGGCAGGCAGAAGCAGAGGGAGAAGCAGGCTCCCTGCCAAGCAAGGAGCCCGATGTGGGACTCGATCCCAAGACGCTGGGATCATGACCCGAGCCGAAGGCAGCCGCTTAACCAACTGAGCCACCCAGGCGTCCCAGATGATACTGTTTTATATGCAGTAGTTACAGCATGACCTTTCTTGGAAGGATTGGAAGGATTGTATTTCTCTTAAAGTCTCTATTTTCTTTTTATTAATGTATTTCTCATAAGATTGAAATGCGAGATGTTTTAGTTAATCAGTAGTGGAAATGGCTACTGGCCTAAGTCACATACTTCATGCGTATGATCTATTTAATCTTAAATAAACCCCTGAAGTCTTTATTTCTTAGATAAAGACATTGAAGCAATGAGAAATTATGTAACGAGTTAGTGATAAAACTTGAATCTACATCTGTCTGATTGAAATACAAGTCCTGCTTCTGTTGCCTCACTTTTGAGTGGGATGAGGAGACAGAGTAAGCCCCTTAAAGAACTCTTAAGGAATTCTTGTATTACTTGTTAGGTGAAAAGTTATGGTGTTCCCCTAAGTCTTCTATCGAGAGTTTGTGATTTTCTAATCTAAATATAATTGAACCTTGTTGTTCATTTATTTACTTTAAAATAGAACAGAATCAGTCAGTCAAATAAAACAGTCATTGGGCCATCTTTTTTCTGTTTTTTTCCCCCCCTTTGATGAAATAGTTTTGCTCACACCTTACTGGTACTGGACAAAGCATGCTTTTGAAAAAACAGTAGTGGGGAAAAAGATAATAATGGGAAGATAAAGATGAGAGGATAGAGAGAGTATACAGACAGATTTCTCAGAATCTGTATTTATTTCTGTGACCTCTCTCCCCAAGGTAGATAACTCTTATTTTGTGCCCTTTCACTACTCTCCTAATCCACACCTTTCATTTTGGGGTCCCAACTGGGCTTTTCCAAAAATGTCTGTTTAAAAATTTCCCTGCACACCCTTTCCCTCTCTAGTAACTCTTTTCCATTTGTTTCACGGTATGTTTGGGGAGGAAAGTAGTTTGAAGAAATGAATTCATTCACGTATGGATGGTTCAGATGCTATTTTTTAAATTTAAAAGCTTACATTTAAGTTACCTCATTTTTAAAAGTAGGTTAGTTGTTACCCAAATGAATTTCTTGTTGGAAGAATTGCTGGTGACATGACCAGGAGAGAGCAAGCAAAAGACTTTAATGCAAGGGTTTTTGTTTTTGTTTTTGTTTTGAAGATTTTATTTATTTATTTGACAGAGAGAGACACAGCGAGAGAGGGAACACAGCAGAGGGAGTGGAGAGGGAGACGTGGGCTCCCAGATGCAGGGCTAGTCCCAGGACCCTGGGATCATGACCTGAGCCTAACTCAGACGCTTAATGACTGAACCACCCAGGCGCTGCAATGAAAGGGTTTTTAAGAATACAGCAGTTGCCAGTGAATTAAAAACCCACCAAGATTATTTATTAATTTAGTGATTTCTAAACTCCCTATTTTTCAGCATAATGGTGCTGTTGAGTCCGGTTTTATTTTGTGTGGGTAGGCATGCCATCAAAATCAGTTATCAGTTCTTTTTTTTTTTTTTTTTAAGATTTTATTTATTTATTTGAGAGAGAGGCAGTGAGAGAGAGCGTGAGCGAGGAGAAGGTCAGAGGGAGAAGCAGACTCCCTGTGGAGCTGGGAGCCCGATGCGGAACTCGATCCCGGAACTCCGGGATCATGACCTGAGCCGAAGGCAGTCGTCCAACCAACTGAGCCACCCAGGCGTCCCTCAAAATCAATTCTTAGTTTTAAAGTTACTTGGTGCTGAATTTTTAGTTTGTATGTGGATAATTACTGTATATGCATTTCAGTGTTTGTATGGATAATGTATATCATGTGAGTGAAAGATTCTTAAATGTTTATTATCTTTGTATATTTAAAATTGACCTGAAATAGGGCATTCAAGCATCTGTTTGGGGAACTAGATGACCTCTACATTGCTTTTAACCTTGGAAGTCTGAGTCTGTTACTTAATCCTATTGAAATTCAAGGGATTGAACTTTGAAGGATAAATATAGAGTGTATAATAGTTTAGTCAGAGATAGGGAAGCTGATTAATTTGAGGCCTAGTTTTGACAAGCCTGTTCTGTAGGAGGGAGTCCAGAAAGATGAACAAGAGATTGAGAGTAGAGATTAGGCTGGGTAATTTATTGCGAGGAGAAATAATCAGTAAAAATAAATAAATTAGATTGGTGAAGTCCCTTAAAGTTGTTTCTTTTTTTTTTTAAGATTTTTATTTATTTATTTGACAGACAGAGGTCACAGGTAGGCAGAGAGGCAGGCAGAGAGAGAGTGGGAAGCAGGCTCTCCGCTGTGCAGAGAGCCCAACATGGGACTCAATCCCAGGACCCTGAGATCATGACCTGAGCCGAAGGCAGAGGCTTAACCTACTGAGCCACCGCCCCAAAGCCTTTTTTTTTTTTTTTTTTTAAGATTTTATTTATTTATTTGACAGAGATCACAAGCAGGCAAGAGAGGCAGGCAGGGAGAGAGAGGAGGAAGCAGGCTCTCCGTGGAGCAGAGAGCCCGATGTGGGGCTCGATCCCAGGACCCTGGGATCATGACCTGAGCCAAAAGCAGAGGCTTTAACCCACTGAGCCACCCAGGTGCCTCCCCCCAAAGCTTTTTTTTTTTTTTTAAGTTTTTTTTAATTTATTTGTCAGAGAGAGAGCGAGAGAGTGAGCACAGGCAGACAGAGAGGCAGGCAGAGGCAGAGGGAGAAGCAGACTCCCTGCCAAGCAAGGAGTCCGATG
>PISX010028010.1:0-22233 GCA_004024625.1 Mellivora capensis
TATCTGATATGTCATTTGCAAATATCTTCTCCCATTCTGTCAGTTGTCTTTTGGTTTTGTTAACTGTTTCCTTTGCTGTGCAAAAGCTTTTGATCTTGATGAAATCCCAATAGTTCATTTTTGCCCTTGCTTCCCTTGCCTTTGGCGATGTTCCTAGGAAGATGTTGCTGCGGCTGAGGTCGAAGAGGTTGCTGCCTGTCTTCTCCTCAAGGATTTTGATGGATTCCTTTCTCACATTGAGGTCCTTCATCCATTTTGAATCTATTTTCGTGTGTGGTGTAAGGAAATGGTCCAATTTCATTTTTCTGCAAGTGGCTGTCCCATTTTCCCAACACCATTTATTGAAGAGGCTGTCTTTTTTCCATTGGACATTCTTTCCTGCTTTATCGAACATTAGTTGAACATAGAGTTGAGGGTCTATTTCTGGGCTCTCTATTCTGTTCCATTGATCTGTGTGTCTGTTTTTTGTGCCAGTACCATACTGTCTTGATGATGACAGCTTTGTAATAGAGCTTGAAGTCCGGAATTGTGATGCCACCAACTTTGGCTTTCTTTTTCAATATTCCTTTGGCTATTCGAGGTCTTTTCTGGTTCCATGTAAATTTTAGGATTATTTGTTCCATTTCTTTGAAAAAGATGGGTGGGATTTTGATAGGGATTGCATTAAATGTGTAGATTGCTTTAGGTAGCATAGACATTTTCACAATATTTGTTCTTCCAACCCAGGAGCATGGAACATTTTTCCATTTCTTTGTGTCTTCTTCAATTTCTTTAATGAGTATTTATAGTTTTCTGAGTATAGATTTTTAGCTTCTTTGGTTAGGTTTATTCCTAGGTATCTTATAGTTTTGGGTGCAATTGTAAATGGGATTGACTCCTTAATTTCTCTTTCTTCTGCTTGTTTTTGGTGTAGAGAAATGCAACTGATTTCTGTGCATTGATTTTATATCCTGACACTTTACTAAATTCCTGTACAAGTTCTAGCAGTTTTGGAGTGGAGTCTTTTGGGTTTTCCACATACAGTATCATATCATCTGCAAAGAGTGAGAGTTTGACTTCTTCTTTGCCAATTTGGATGCCTTTAATTTCTTTTTGTTGTCTGATTGCTGAGGCTAGGACTTCTAGTACTATGTTGAATAGCAGTGGTGATAATGGACATCCCTACCGTGTTCCTGACCTTAGTGGAAAAGCCTTCAGTTTTTCTCCGTTGAGAATGATATTTGTGGTGGGTTTTTCATAGATGGCTTTGATAATATTGAGGTATGTGCCCTCTATCCCTACACTTTGAAGAGTTTTGATCTGGAAGGGATGCTGTACTTTGTCAAATGCTTTTTCAGCATCTATTGAGAGTATCGTGTGGTGCTTGTTCTTTCTCTTATTAATGTGTTGTATCACATTGATTGATTTGCAGATGTTGAACCAACCTTGCAGCCCTGGAATAAATCCCACTTGGTCGTGGTGGATAATCCTTTTAATGTACTGTTGAATCCTATTGGCTAGTATTTTGGTGAGAATTTTTGCATCTGTGTTCATCAAGGATATTGGTCTGTAATTCTTTTTTGATGGGATCCTTGTCTGGTTTTGGGATCAAGGTGATGCTGGCCTCATAAAATGAGTTTGGAAGTTTTCCTTCCATTTCTATTTTTTGGAACAATTTCAGGAGAATAGGAATTAATTCTTCTTTAAATGTTTGGTAGAATTCCCCTGGGAAGCCGTCTGGCCCTGGGCTTTTGTTTGTCTGGAGGTTTTTGATGACTATTTCAATCTCCTTACTGGTTATGGGTCTGTTCAAGTTTTCTGTTTCTTCCTGGTTCAGTTGTGGTAGTTTATATGTCTCTAGGAATGCTTCTATTTCTTCCAGATTGTCAAATTTGTTGGCATAGAGTTGCTCATAGTATGTTCTTATAATGGTTTGTATTTCTTTGGTGTTGGTTGTGATCTCTCCTCTTTCATCCGTGATTTTATTTATTTGGGTGAAGGCTATATTTTTGAGCCGGATGTTTTCTTACATTTTCTACAGATTCAGTGCTGTCCCAATCAAGCTCCCAGAAAGCTTAAAAAAAAAAAAAATTTTTTTTTTTTTTTAAATTGACAAACTTATTCTAGTATGTAGTGGAAATATAAAGGACCTGGAATAAAAAATGTTTTTAAAAAGGAAGAACAGAATTGGAGGACCTGCATTACCTGACTTCAGTGCTATAAGCAATCAGGACAGTGTGGTATGGCATAAAGATGGATTTGTACAGATCAAACATTGAGAGTTAAAGAACAGACCCATGCCTAAGGAACAACCGATTTTTGACAAAGCTGCCAAGGTTGTATGGGGAAAGAATAGTTTTCAGTGACTGTTTCTTAAATAACTGGATTTCCCTTTCCTCACATCAAACACAAAAATTAATTAAAAATGGATCACAGATCTAATTATAAGGGCTAAACCATGAAATTCTAGAAGAAAATTTTCTGGAAGAAAATCTTTACGGCTCTGGATTAGGCAGAGATTTCTTAGGACACAAAAAGCATGAGCCATAGAAGAAAAAATTGCTACAATGGACTATCAAAATTAAGAACATGGCTCATGGGAAGACACCATTAAGAAGATGAAAAGACAATCCACAGTTTGGGGGGAAATATTTGCTGCATATTTATCTGGCAAAGGACTTACCTCTAGAATGTACAAAGAACTCTTATAACTCAGTAAGAAGACTGTTTTTAAAAAGGGGCAAAAGAACTGAATAGGCAGTTTACGAAATAAGCTGTATAAGTGGCCATTAAGCACTAGAATGATGCTCAACATCTTGCTCATAAGATAAATGCAAATAAACATTGACACACTTTGGTTATAGGACAAAGAGGTAGAAAAGGGAATATGTAAGGTCAAAGAAAGGAAATTTTGTTTTGGGATAGAATTGGCCTGAAAAATCTGCATCATTACCCCCAGTCTATCACTTTTTCTGGTTTCTTATTCTAACTGTACACACACTGTACAGTACCATTGTGAAGGTCATTGGTGACCTTGAAAATACCATTTTCAGTGGATGATAACCTGATTGAAGTAGATATAAGAGAAAATGGAAGGAGAAGAAATAGAAAAAGAAAAGATAGACAGCTGTTTTGAGAACTTAACATTCTTCAGGGAAGTACTGGTCACTGGAAGACAATATGAGGTTGTAGACTTACTTTATTTTAAGATGGGAGATTTTATAGCAAGTTTGCAAGCTGATGACGATGATTTAGAAAAGCATGTCTGGGGCGCCTGGGTGGCTCAGTGGGTTAAAGCCTCTGCCTTCGGCTCAGGTCATGATCCCAGGGTTCTGGGATCGAGCCCCACATCGGGTTCTCTGCTCCGCGGAGAGCCTGCTTCCTCCTCTCTCTCCCTGCTTGCCTCTCTTGCCTACTTGTAATCTCTGTCTGTCAAATAAATAAATAAAAAAAAATCTTAAAAAAAAAAAAAGAAAAGCATGTCTAAGAAAGCTGGTGCGATAGTAGAGAGAAGGGAGTGGTGGGATCCAGTGCACAAATGGAGAGGGTTGGCCTTTGCTAAGAGCATAGACTCTTGATTCGCAGTGACAGAAAGGAAGGCATTGTGGTTATAGATTTAGGTTAGTTAACATAATTCTTGAGCTGTCACTGTGTAGAAGGTACTATTCTTAAGAAACAAGTGTAAGTAGAGATAATAAATGATTTAACCAGGTTCCCATTTTTTGTATACCACTATTAACATTTACTGTTTTTTTTTTAATTTATTTATTTGTCAGAGAGAGAGGGGGGGAGAGAGAACGAGCACAGGTAGACAAAGGGGCAGGCAGAGGGAAAAGCAGGTTCCCTGCCGAGCAAGGAGCCCGATGTGGGACTCCATCCCAGGACGCTGGGATCATGACCTGAGCCGAAGGCAGTCGCTTAACCAACTGAGCCACCCAGGCGTCCCTTCATTTACTGTTTTTATTATGCTTTTTTTCATACTGTTTACTACTAGTTACATCAGAATGTGATACTAAAAAAAAAGTAGCATTTTTTTAGTAGTTGTTCTATGTGCAAGTCCCTTTTCTCTCCATCAGTTACAGTTAGATTTTAAGTTGCTTGTGGATAGTTGCTTTCATTGTACTGAAGTGCTCCTGAGCCACACTGAGCAACTCCCCAGGTGATCCTTAGAAGTAATGTATTCCGAAGATATACTGTACTTTATTTATTTTTTTAAAAGATTTTTAAAATTTATTTATTTGACAGACAGAGATCACAAATAGGCAGAGGGGCAGGCGGGGTCGGGGTGGGGGGCGGAGCAGACTCCCTGCTGAGCAGAGAGCCTGATGTGGGGCTTGTGCCAGGACCCTGGGATCATGACCTGAGCTGAAGGCAGAGGCTTTAACCCACTGAGCCACCCAGGCGCCCCGATACACTGTACTTTATATAATGTGATCTTCATGTTGACTTATCATGGGAAGAATTATTAGAGACATAAAAGCGATGTGTCTCTAGTAGCGCATCCCTTATTGTACTTCTTACTCTTCAAATAATTAAATAATTCATATTTTCTGTGTGCAAAATTGAAAATTTTTCAAGTTAAGGTATGGTGTCATGAAATATTAAAAACTTGTATTTTTGTGTATTAAATTTGAGTTAAGTATTAATGACTGAAAGTTGGAAGGTACAGTTTATTTTTCAAGTCTTCTTTGTGATTCTTTGAAAATTCTTTATTTTTACCTTGACTTCATTTTTCTCCTTTCTGTATTCAGTTGTACTCTTTTCTACCATAATGGAGCACAGAGTGACAATAGAATTCAATAAGTTGAGTTTCAATTCTTTTTTTTTTTTTTTAAGATTTTATTTATTTATTTGACAGAGACAGTGAGAGAGGGAACACAAGCAGGGGGAGTAGGAGGGGGAGAAGCAGGCTCCCCGCTGAGCAGGAAGTCCCATGCTGGGCTCAGTCGAAGGACCCTGGGATCATGACCTGAGCTGAAGGCAGATATTACCACAAATTTAGTGTCATAAAACAGCACCCATTTACTCTCTCGTGGTTTCTGTGTGAGGAATGTGTGTACCTCAGCTGGGTCCTCTGCTTCAGTGTCTCATGAGGCTTCGATCAAGGTATCAGTCAGGCCTGTGGGTTCATCTGCCGCTTGACTCAGGGAGGATCCGCTTCTGGACTCACGCGGCTTTGGGGCGGGATTCGGCTCCTTGCAGGCTGCTAGGTTGAGGGCATCAGTTTCTTGTCTTGGGGCCCTTTTCCTATGTCAGCTTTAAACATTGCAGCTGCTTCTTCAAAACCAGTAAAGCAGAGAGTCTCCTCCAGGGTCAGCATTAACAGTTTTATGTAACGTAATCATGTGTATATAAGCATTCTGGCTCTTGGTTAGAAGCAAGTTGTAGCTGCCATTCACACTCACGGGGAGGGGTCATGAAAGGGCATGCAACACTCTAAATTAGTCTGTCTGCCACGACTTGTTTACTATATCTTAATATAGGATAAATGTTTCTCTTATTCTGTAATTTTTGTTACTTGTGTATATGTAGTTTTAACTTTGGATTTTTAATTTTTCTAACCAGATTCCATTGGCCGTGACATCCCCAAAATGCTTGAATTATTTAAAGTGGGACATGAAATTAAGGTAGATGAAGAAAGGGAGAACTTTCTGGAGACCAAAATAGCAACAGTAAGTTACAATGGAAATTATTAAATAGCCATCTTTTATTTTGCTTGAGTGACTGATAATTTATAATATAATATGCCTCTCCTTTGAACTTGTTCTTGGCACCAGCATCAGGAGTACCACTAAGTACGCGGACAGACAATTTTTTTATTCTGTATATATATATATACAGAATATATATATATTATATATATATATATATATATATATATATATATATATATAAACTCGTAAATTTTAATGGTATTTGAGAATTCCTTCATGTGCCCCTCAATGATAATATTTTTGCTTTATTTGATTATTATATATATGTATTTTTTGCTCTCTAATATTCTAAGTTTATTGAGAATAGGGTTAGATCTTGTATATCCCTTATGGAACATTGCATAAGACTAAGCCCATAGTAGGTATTTAATACTGCTATCATGGAATTGAGTAATTTGCTTTATTTTTATGAATTGTTTTGATTATCCCTCCTTGTGTTTTAAAAACTGTTTGTCTACTTATAGAATATGCTGGAAATCAACTTTCAAAGCAATTTTTTGGACTCTGATGTACATAGGCCAGGTTTATAGGATTTGTTTTTAGATATACAGTTATTTGCTAAAATTTTCTTTATGCAAAGGGATCTCTAAAGTACTTTTTCCTGTTCAGTAACTATAGAATAATAAGTGATATTGATAATAAAATTTAAGCAGTGCCCAGGAAGTGCCAGGCTTTCGTATATTTTCTCTCTTAATCTTCAACACTATGAGAGGACAAATCATCATCCCCATTTTATGGCTGAAGGCCAAAGGGGTTAAATAATTTTTCCAAGGTCTCACAGCTGGTGTGAGGCAGAATAGGTATTTGAATGTTGGCAGTCTTCAAGACGCCAGGCTCTTTGCCCAAAACCATCTTGCCCCAGGCCTGGAATTATTTGAATAGCTGTTACTCCTCTTCTCATCCTGCTTTTAAGACAGATTCTGCATTATAGGCAGCAGCTGGTAGTCCAAGCTAATTGAGCTATGCCCACTATAGATTATCAGAAGTGGAGAAAAGCGCTCAGCTAGTTTTATGGAAGGAAAACTTGCTTTAGAAAGAGGGCAAAACAGTTTAATCCAGTCAGGGATTGGGAAAGCCCTCTTTGCTGTCATTACATCAGAGCTCAGTGCCAATTGCATGGCATTGTGGTCTGCTAAAATCGGATGTTGCACTTTCCTTATTTCCAGAAGGCCCTTGGCAGTGCCCCTTGTTTGTTAGGGATGATAACATTGTAATGTGAAAAGCAAATGAAAAAAATGGGAATTTTTAGAAAATATTCTAGAGCTGTAGGGACCCAGTTCTCTACAGAACTAAGAATATGTGTTCTGCTACTTATGGGATGGCAGGCTTTAAACAAGTTTCTTAAAATGTTGTGTCTTGAATTCCTGAGCTATAGAATTTATATACTAAAGAGAGGGGAGGGGAGAGTGGCAGAGGGAAAGAATCTTTATGCAGATTCCCCACTGAGCAGGCAGTCACCCAGGGCTTGGTCCCACAACCCATGACATTATGACCTGAGCCAAAACCAAGTAGGATGCTCAACTGATTGAGCCACCCATGTGCCCCGTTGGTGCTGTTTTGGTTAGACTTTGGGGGACTATAGGACATCTTTATAAGACTATTTTTTTCCAGGTGGATCTTTGCTTTTTGTTAAGTAATGTTTTCAGTATATTCGGTAGTTAATAGTTTATGCAGATCCTGACTCAGTGTATAAGAAACTAGCATCTCATTTATTCATCTCAACAAATAGCATAGTGCTTAAGTGATTACAGGAGATCCAGGTCAGACTGCTTGTATCATTTAGAGGTAGAATGCTTTTTTTTTTTTTTAATGAAAAATAAAATTAATTTCCATGTTTAAAGAGAATCTTTATTTTTAAATTTTTTTATTTTAAAAATTCTTTATTTTTTGAGAATCTTTTTTAATACTACTTAAATATAGTATTATGTAGTATAACAGATTAAGAGAGTGGATTTTAGATTTTTACTGTCTGGATTCAAATCCTAGTTCCAGACTGGGATTGTGTTCCATTGCTCTCTGAGCCCCATTCCCCATTTTCCCTAAATGCAAAATGACGTTAATAATGTTGCATACATTCTAGGCTAGGAAGGAATAGTTGAACTAATGACTAAAAAGCAGACTTCTACTTCTGGCTAACATGAAGTAACAGGGACCTGATTACTTTTTCACTTATGATAGTCAGCATTATCTCGATACCAAAACCAGGCAAAAAAATATAGTCTGCTATCATTCATGAAAAATAGATGTTGGGGCTCTTTGCTCAGCAGGGAGCCTGCTTCCTTCCCTCCCTCTCTCTCTGCCTGCCTCTCTTCCTACTTGAGATCTCTCTCTCTGTCAAATAAATAAATAAAAATTTTAGGAAAAAATAGATGTTAAAATTATAAACTAAATTTTAGCTATTAGAATCCAACAATATATATAAAAAAAGGATAACGTCATCACCAAGTAGGGTTTATCCTAGGAATACTAGTTCGTTTAACATTCAGTGATCAGTCATTAAAATTCACCATATTAACAAATTATAAATCAAAAGCCATCTGATCATCTCAGTAGATACAGAGAAAGCATTTGAGAGAATCGAACATTCATTTCTGATCAAAAAGTCTCAGCACACTAGGAACAGAAGTTAATGCCCTCAACCTGACAAAAGGCGTCTAAGAAAAACCAACAACTAACATTATACTTGGAGGTGAAAAACTGAATACTTTTCTTCTAAGAACAGGAGCAAGTTGATGATGTCCGCTTTCACCACTTCTGTTCAGCACTGATCTAGGGATTTTAGGCAGTGCAGTCAGGTGGGCGCTTGAGTTGTTTCCATTTTTTCACTATTACAAGTAAATTACAAGCAAATACTGTTACAAGTAAAAAAAAAAATTATAGTAATATCAAAAAAATAGGAAATACTTAGATATAAATCTGACAAAAGATATGCAAGATCCATACAGGAAGATTTCAAGACATAGTTGAGGGAAATTAAGATCTAATAAATAATGACGTGTATCACGTTTACGGGTCAGTGAATCCAGTGTAAGTAATGACGTGTACCATGTTTACGGGTCAGTGAATCTGTATGAATAATGACGTGTACCATGTTTACGGGTCCGTGAATCTGTATGAATAATGACGTGTACCATGTTTACGGGTCAGTGAATCTGTATGAATAATGAGGTGTACCATGTTTACAGGTCAGTGAATCTGTATGAATAATGACGTGTGCCATGTTTACGGGTCAGTGAATCTGTATGAATAATGAGGTGTACCATGTTTACGGGTCAGTGAATCTGTATGAGTAATGACATGTGCCATGTTTACGGGTCAGTGAATCTGTATGAATAATGACGTGTACCATGTTTACGGGTCAGTGAATCTGTATGAATAATGAGGTGTACCATGTTTACGGGTCAGTGAATCTGTATGAGTAATGACGTGTGCCATGTTTACGGGTCCGTGAATCTGGTGTAAGTAATGAGGTGTACCAGTTTATGGTCAGTGAATCCGGTATTGTTAAGATGTCAGTTGTCCCCAGAGTAATGTGTAGATGCAGTACATTCTTGATCAAAATCCCATTTAGCCTTTTTTTTTTTGGTAGAAACTGGCAAGCTGATTCTAAGATTCATATGGAAATACAAAGGATCTAGAATAACGAAAACAACTTCAACAAATAGCAGTGTTAGAGATCTACCTGATTCCAAGATTTATAAAGCAGTGGTATTTAAGGCACTGTTGAATTGACATCAAAAAAGACAAAATGATAGTGGAATAGAACAGAGTCCCCAAAACCCAATGGGGTGGTTTTTTTTGTTTTTTTTTTTTTTAGAAATGGTACTGGAACAATTGAATATCTGCATACAGTAAAATGAACTTTGACCCATGACTTCATACCACATATAATTAGCTCAAAATGTATCAAAGACCTAAACATAATGCCTAAAATTATAAAATCTGTGGAAGAAAAAGTTGAGTTAGAGAGTGGTTTTTTTTTAGATGTGAAATGAAAAGCATACATAATCCACAAATGAAGAAATGAGTAAATTGCACTGTATAAAAATAAAAAGCATTTGCTCTTTAAAAGACATTATTAAGAGAAGATAAATCACAGGCTGGGATAAAATATTTACAAGTCACGTAACACTGATAAATCCATAATATATGAAGAGCTCTTAAACCTCAATAATAAAAAAAACCCCCAGTTTTAAAAATAAGCAAAAGGTTTGAGCCTGCCTAACCAAAGTGTGACACACACATGGCAGGCAAACAAATGACAGACACATTGAAAGACACTCAGCGTTATTAGTCGTTAACAGAAGTACCAACTCAACCGCCGTGAGCTATCACTGAACATCTGTTGGAATAATTAAAATTAGAAAAACTGACCACAGCAAGTATTGATAAGGATGTGGAGAGACTGGAACACATACACTAATGTAGGAGTGTAAAATGGTACAACCTCTTTGGCACATTTTGGCAGCTTAAGAAAGCTAACATCCAGGGGTGTCTGGGTGGCTCAGTTTGTTGGGTGGCCAACCCTTGATTTTGGTTCAGGTCATGATCTCAGGGTCCTGGGATCAAGCCCTGCACACAGCAGGGAGGCTGCTTCAGGATTCTCCCTCTCCCTCTGCCCCTCCCCCACTTGCTTGCTCAGTGTCTGTCTCTAAAATAAATAAATATATCTTTAAAAAGAAAAAAAATTTAACATCCACCTGCTAGATGATCCACATTTCCCTTTTAGATCTTTATCCAGAAGAAATGAAACCATGTTCATACAAAGACTCAGGAACAAATACTTATGACAGATTTATTTGTAATAGTTAAAAACCAGAAACATTCCACATGTCCATTGACAGGTGAATGTATAAATAATCTTTATATATCTATGTAATAGAATATTCTTTAGTAATAAAAAAATTGATACATGCTTTAACATGGATGAATTTAAAAATGATTATACTGAGAGCCAAAGGTGTACATATTGTATGAATCTGTTTATATAGAATTCTGGCAGACACAAGTTTATATAGTGTACTAGTGTATAATGTGACAGCAAACAGACCAGTCGTTGCTGGGGGCATAAGTGGGTGGGGAGGGGTGGGAAGGAGGGATTATAAACGAGCGCACAGAATTTTGGGGGTGATTGACATGTTTGTTATTTTGACTCGTGAGGTTTTCATGAGTATATGCATATGTCAAAACTTAAAAATATTACACTTTAAGAATGTGCAACATATCCTGTGGAAAATTATTCAGCAAAAAAAAGAATTGAACTGTGGCTACCTGCTCTGCTGTGGATGATTCACAAAAGCTTTATGCTCAGTGAAAATCAGACATAGAAACCACATACTATGTGATACCATTTATATGAAAAGGCAAAACTATAAAGACAAAAAGTAGATGTGTGGTTGCCTTGGGCAGGATGGAAGCAGTAAGTTTAGGCATTAAGAGTAAATGCATGAGGGATCATACTGGGGTGATGAAGATGTTTTAAAACTGACTTATGGTTATTGTTGCACAATCTGACAAGCTCACTGAAAAAATCAAGAAACATAAATTAGAAAATGGTAAGTAATATGATATGCAAGATATACCTCAGTCAAGTTAAAAATGTTTAGTGTATCGAGTATACCTCAATATAGTTATTTAAAAAGGAATAAAAATGTTTTTACAATTGTATTAATATAAGTATTTGAATTTTATTTATAATTATCAGAGATAAAAAAGATTTTAAAGCAAAGTAATATATCTTCAAAAGTTTGAGATTTCTGAGGGATGTTATTCTTTTTTTAAGATATATTTATTTATTTGAAAAAGAGAGAGAACACAAGCGGGGCGGGGGGGCATGCAGAGGGACTCCCCAAGCCGACTCCCCACTTGGGGCTCCATCCCAGAACCCCGAGATCATGATCTGAGCTGAAATCCCAGAGTTGTTTGCCCAACCAACTGGGTTGCCCAGGCGTCCTGAGTGATGTTATTCTTACTATATGGTTGGAAATATTGAAGATGTTGGTTTTTTATTCATTTATTTTTGCCACCTGTGTGATATGAGGACTGAATTTAGAAGGAATATGCAGATAAAGGAGCACTGACAGCAGCACATGCCTATTAGGGGTTCTCATTGTGGTGTATAGAAGGAAGGAAGGTATCTAGATCAGGGGTCAAAAAACTATAGCCTATGGGCCACATCCAACTGTGGACAGTTTCTGTACAGCCTGTGAGCTAAGAATGCTGTTTACAACTTTAAAGGGTTGTAAAAAAAAACAAAAAATTTGCTACAGAGATTATTTGTAGCCTGCAAAACCTGAAATATTTATATTCTGGCTCTTTAGAGAAAAGGTTTGCTGACTCCTGATCTAAAAAGATGTTTTTTGGAAGAGTGAAATGTATTAATTTTGTGTTTGTGTTTGCCTGTAGAAGAGAGATCTATCTTACTTCAGTTAAATCATTTTGATACCACTTGTTAGGATTCTCAAAAGGTCTGTACTGCCACATGGCTTAAGATCCAGTTCTGGTATTGATGTAATATGAAATTGATCTTGATTAGTTTAAGCTGGCTTTCCTTCTGTATCAAAGTGATAAGCATAATCATTCGAATGATCTTTCTTAATTATCTGACTTGAAAGGTTAGTATCTTAGGTATTAGAACTCAACTTCTAATGCCCTTGTATCTCAAACCTATACAAACACTCTTATAGCCAGCCAGTATCTTACATTTGTCAACAGTGTTACTTATAGGTAAATTAGGTTTTTTGCTAATCTTTCCTACCATTTGTCCTATAATTTACAGATTCATGAGATTGGTTATGACTGTATGCTGTCAGATCAAATGCTCATATCAGTAAAAATGCCATTTATTTTTAGAGAAAATGTATTTTTATATATTTCTTTCATTTGTGGCTAAATATTATTTTCTTTCAAGTTTTTTTTAGTTATTTAACAATTTTTATTTTTTTATCTTTCAAGTTTTTATTCATGAAAATGCCATTTAAATTATATGTTGAATATTATGCAAGCACAACAGGTTATCATTGGAATATTTTATTTTTCAGTCAACTATTAAGTAGTCACCATTTTTTTTTTTTCCAGCATGAAGGGTATGTTGGTTGGGATAAAAGTAAATTCCTAAGTGACCAAATTTAAGGGCAAGATTTTATTTTATTTATTTTTTTCTTTTCTAAAGATTTTATTTATTTGACAGAGCATAAGCAGGGGGAGTGGCAGGCAGAAGCAGAGGGAGAGGGAGAAGCAGGCCTCCCACTGAGCAGGGAGCCTGAGGCCAGGCTCAGTCCCAGGACCCTGGGATCATGAACCAAACTGAAGGTAGATGCCTAACTGACTGAGCCACCCAGGCGCTCCAAGGGAAAGATTTTAAAGCATAAAACTAAAAATAAAGATTCACAGGGGAGAAAAACATATTTAACTGCACCCTAATTTCTTTTAAAATTTTTGTTCTTTCCATGAAAAAGAGATGAAACTAAGGTAGATTCTCTAAAAATGTTGAGACATAATTATGTACCTGGCTAGTATGGCTAGTGTGTGTATATATATATATATATATATATATTCCAAATAGTAGTTCAATTTCAGATAGTAATTAGATAATTTCTAAGGATTTATCTGAATTTATAATATAGAAAACTTTACTAGAGACAGAAAATTATGACCAGATAACTCTGTTGACATTTTAAAATTATCAAATTAACATATGCACTTGGTTAAATTAGAGCAGTTTACAAAAAGGACACACTAAAGCCCCTCTCCCTGCAATGTTTTCTCCTAGAACTTTTTTTTTTTTTCCTCCTAGAACTTTTATTGATAGTTTTTTGTTGCGGTGCCTGGCTGGCTCAGTCAGAAGAGACCTGCTTCTTGACCCAGGGTCATGAGTTCAAGCCCCATGTTGGGTGTAGAGATTACTAAAAATAAATACACTTTCTAAAACAGATTTTTAAAAATTAATTTATTATTTTAGAGAGAGAAGAGAGAGTGTGAGCATGGGGAGGGGCAGAGGGAGAGGCAGAGATAATTTCTAGTAGACACCCTACTAAACGTGGAGCCCAACATGGGGCTCTGTCTCAGTGAGATCATGACCTGAGATGAATCAAGAGCTGGAGGCCCAACTGACTGAGCTACCGAGGCGCCCCTAAAGTAAATGCACTTAAAAAAATAGTTTCTTGTCCTTCTAGAAATGTTAAGGCATAACATAAACACCCTCATAGGGTCCCTGGTTAAGTGTCAGCTTGGGTCGTGGTCCCAGGGTCATGGGATTGAGCCCCTCCTTGGACTCCCTGCTTGGTGGGAGGCCTGTTTCTCCCTCTCCCTCTACCCCTGCTTGTGTTCCCTTTCTCGCCATCTTTCTCCCTGTCAAATAAATAAAATCTTAAAAACAAACAAACAAACAAAAAAACCCCACCCTTACAAAAATTCACTCGCACACAATATAGGCCACACATACTGTTCCATACCTTTCTTTTCCACTTAAAATGGCATGGATGTCTTCAAAGATGCAGAGATCTGATCTGATCTGTTCTGTTCTTTTCAATGGTTGCATATTCCCTTGTGAACATGTACAAATACTCATTTCCTGTTAATGGACATTTAGATCATGTCCAGTGTTTTGCTATTACAAATAATATTTTATTTATTTATTTATTTATTTTTTAATTTTTTTTTAAAGATTTTTATTTATTTATTTGACAGATCACAGTAGACAGAGAGGCAGGCAGAGAGAGAGAGAGGGAGAAGCAGGCTCCCTGCTGAGCAGAGAGCCCGACGCGGGACTCAATCCCAGGACCCCGAGATCATGACCTGAGCCAAAGGCAGAGGCTTAACCCACTGAGCCACCCAGGCGCCCTGCTACAAATAATATTTTAATGACATTCTTAAAAATACATATTGCCAGTTTTTTCCGAGTACACCCAGAAGGCGAATTTCAAATAGAATGTATATTGAAAATGTTATTGTAAGTATCGCTAAATTGCTCTCTAAAATGTTCGCATTACCTTGTAATTCATCCACTAGTGTTATAGTGCCTCACGTACTCAGCAGAATCAGATATTACCCGATGTAATCATTCTGTCACTTTGTTAGGTGATATATTACTGGCGTGTGTGTGAGTGAGTGTCTACTTTCCGTAGCTTAAAAATTCCAAGGTAAACATTACCGTTGTTTTCTTCCTTGGTTAGAGTCTTCTGTTCTAGTTAAGATTCTGAGTTTCCTTATCTGTTCCTCCCTGCCATTCTTACTCCTTTTTCCTCACATTTCTGGGCCTGCTCTCGGATTCTCCACTATGCTCTCTCTCTTTTTTTTTTTTTGGTGAGGAGGCCTATGATTCCCTTTACTGTGACCCTGTCTGACTCACCTCTGTTGCGACTTGCTCTTTGTACCAGTGCCTAGTAAATGACATTGACAAGAGCTGTGGTCACTGAAGGTGCTTGTACACTTGAAGTGGTTGTAAACACTGAGGTTGCCTGGCGTCTAATGACTAAAAGTAAGGCCTTTTCTACCCAGTGTTTGGGACTGATTTTCCTGACCTATAGTGTATTAGAGATTTTCACTGCATCCTATATAAAAAATATCTTCATTTATTGATTTTTTTTAATATTTTAACAAATTTAATTTCCCATAACAAACATGTAATGAATAAATGTAATGTTTCTGTAACAAAGAGCTGAATATAGCTTAGCCACAAGATTAGGGTTATATAACATTTATTGATATTTTTAAACTTTATTTTTTGAATGAGAAAGATTATTAGTTCATTTATAACCTAACCAAAAACAAGAAAAAAAAAAACCCAATAAACCAAGTTAACGTGTTTTGTTTTTGTTTTTTAAAATTTTATTTATTAGAGAGAGAGAGAACAAGTGCAGGGAGAGGGGCAGAGGGAGAGAGAGGAGAACAAGCAGATTCCCTAACGAGCAGGGAGCCCGATGTGAGGCTCCATCCCAGGACCCCGAGATTATAACCTGAGCAGAAGGCAGAGGCTCAACCATCTGAGCCACCCAGGCGCCCCCAATTTAACATGTTTTATTTAATAATATTAAGTACTGACTCTGTGTCAGACATAGAATGATACACAAAAGAATAAGACCTTTTTTAAGAAAGACATCTGATAGAGAAATATGGAAATAAACTATATAGTGAAGTATCATAAGTGTAGTACTAGACACATATAAAATATGAAGAAGCTGCACAGAAGCAGTCGTTGAGGTAATCATGGCACAGAGTAGATCAAGGATAGCTTCTGTGAGGAGTCTGAAACATATACCGGGTAAATTAAGGGTCATGGTTCATGTTTTAAAATAGCGCACAACATGGTGAGTGGACGCCTGCACATCTGCACTCGTTGAGCTGTTTCAGAGGGACCAGACAACACGGACGTAACCACAGTAGAAAGTTATTTTTCTCCCAAGTTGGAGCTGGTGGGCAGTTTAGGGCTGTTATGTCCCAGAGTCATCCAGGGGTCAACGTTCTTCCTCCCCCCACAGTTCCCCCCCCCCCCCATTTCTTAGGGTCTTTTACTCTGTGTGGTTGAATCTGGCTGATAGCATGTCTGGTTTGTAGCCTATGTGAAGGAGTCAGGACGCAGGTGGAGAGCAAGCAGCTTTCTTTCAAGCATGTGAACCACTGACCACATCAGTTCTGCCCCATACCAGGTTCAGAGCTTCCACACATGGCCTAGCCGAAGGTCTGTGCTAGCTGAGTGGCCATGCGCCCAGAAAAACTTCATTTAAAAGAAGACTGACTGGATTTGAGAGACAGTTAAGGCTTTGGCACAGCTGAGGAGCCAAGAAACCCAAAAGAATAAGAAAATAAAAGGAATTTTTTTTTTTCATTTTGTTTATTACTCTATCCCCAATTCTTAGAATAGGATAGTACCTGGCAAATAGTAAGTGCTTAATAAGTAATTTTTGATGAATACAAATGTGTGAGTAACAAAAGCTACTGCCAGTTGAAGGTCAGTTAGAAATAAAGACATTCTTGGGGCGTCTGGGTGGCTCAGTGAGTTAAAGCCTCTGCCTTTGGCTCAGGTCATGATCTCAGGGTCCTGGGGTCGAGCCCCACGTCGGGCGCTCTGCTTAGCGGGGAGCCTGCTTCCCCCCCGACCTCTGCCTGCCTCTCTGCCTACTTGTGATCTCTGTCAAATAAATAAATTAAATCTTTTTAAAAAAAAGAAAGACATTCTCAATGTATATATGGTGAATCAGTGTCTTGTTTTATAAAAATTTAATTTATACCCAGCTTTTCAAACAGTCCTAATGGAGTAATATTGAAAGTAAAAATTTTTATTCCTGGAATTTCTCAGGGTGAGAGAATTAAGAATCCTGTCCTTTATTTATAGAAACACTTAGCCAGGTGTATATTTTGACATTACACAAGAAAATTAAACTGTGTCAAGGTATTATAGCATAAACCTGCCAGAATAAAGACTTTGAAGTAATTTTCAAAGGGTGCCTATTAGTATTTTATAACATACCACAAATCCATTTTATGTTAGCTGTGAGGCTTTCAGAATATGCCTTGTTTTTTTCCTCACTGATAGATTCCTTGTGTGATTTAAGATACTTGGCTTCCAGCCTACTTTTTTTTGGACTTCTAAGTGTGATTATAAGACAACTGCATTATTGATTGGCTTTATTATTATTTTCCTTTATTATAAGGTAAAAGTTCTTTCTAATTTTCTATTAATATGGAATTTCCCATTTTACATAGACACACATAATACTTTTATATTTGTCAAATACATAGGTGTGTTCTCTTTGTCTCTTTCACGTTGGTTAATGTGGACTGTGTCACATACTTCAAAAACAGGTGTGGTAATGTTGTAGTTGCTGAGAATGGTGGTGGAGATTAAGGGACAACTTTTTATTAGGAAAAAATTACTAGAGCTATAAAATATGGCACATTAAGACTTGTAGTAGGAAGCAGTTATCCGGAACGGAGGATGTGCGCTGTAATTTAAAGGAAAATTTGCAGGGTGCTCACTTGGTGTACTTAACCTATCACAGTATTTAATACCATAATAAATTATATGGCGCTCATAGCCCATTATATACACTCCTAAAGGAGCCTATAAAATCAACCCCTTGTCTCTGTTTTATGTTTTAAACTAGCAACTAAGGTATCCCTTTTTTTTTTTTTTTAACCCGGCCCCCTCAACTAAGCTAACTTTTATGTCGAATCCAGTTTATTAGAATCCCATATATATGGAAGTACTCACTGAAGTTTCCATGGGTTTTAGGCTTTGATTTTGAAATCAGTTCTAATTGAAAAATCTTTTGTGGTTAACATAGTTGGATAAAGTTTGAGGATAAAGACATAGATTTGCTTTGTGATACATACTGGACCTTTCAAAGGGTGCAATGTACTGTGAGTCTACTTAGTTTCAGATAATATTTTTTTTGTAGTCTTGTTTCCTTTATTAAGTGTTGCTGTCAGCGCAGCAACTTGCCAGAATTTTCCACACTTTATAGAAAGTGTTTGGCTTTTGAAAGAATGGTTCGTGAAGACCTGCTATACTCCAGTCAACTTTTTCTATTTCAGTTGTTCATTTTGAAGGAATTCTTTTCACGTATACATGTACATAAAGTGAGGGTTTTTTAAAATGACTTTCCATTATAATATTTTCTGAAAAACCATAAAATCAGGGATCTTAATGTTTTCCTTTTCTCCTACAACAATGGGGGTCCTGGGTTCATAGCAGTTTAGAAGAGAACATCTGAAGGGCAGTTAAACCGTATTCATTATGTTTCCTGTAAGAAAATAAAGAAATTTAATACTACACAGTTTCTTGGAATTTATTGCTTTATAAATTCTTACCTCTAGTTAAGCTCCTATTTGTAAATGTCCTCAATGTCTGCATATTTTTCTTCAGTTTTCTATTTTGAAAAATTTTAAATGAATTGAAAATTTGAAAGAATAGTAGAATAAACACCTACCTATATACTATATTCTCATCACCAATTCACATTAGTGAATCTACACTAATTTTTCCACATCTGCTTAGAAAAACTAGTAAAAGTGGTTTGCTTAGAGAGAGTAATAGATATCTTTTATTTTCTGAAACACAGACAATTAAGTTGCAGACATCTTAACAGTTCACCCTTACTTGGAGCCTAAGTATAGAACATTCTCCTATTTATGCTTTTCAAAGTAGTTTTATTTTTTAGTATGGCTTTTAGAATTTGTTTATTGGTACATTTTTCTATTTAAAATTTATTGATTTGCTCTTCATTTTATCCTGTTACCCTGAGATTTTTGCTATTGTTGGTTTTCTAAGTTTTATATCAGATTTATAAGTTTTCTTTTTTGTTTGTTTTAGGTTTTAATTTAAATTCTAGTTAGTTAACATAGAGGATAATTAGTTTCAGAAGTAGAATTTAGTGATTCATCACTTAAACAGAACACCCAGTGCTCATCCCAACAAGGCCCGCCTCAGTCCCCATCACTTGTTTAGCCCATCCCCTCATCCACCACCTCTAGCAACCCTCAGTTTGTTCTCTGTTATTAAGAGTGTCTTAACGTTTTGCCCCTTTCTCTTTCCCCCTCTTTCCCTATGTTCATCTCCTTTGTTTCTTAAATTCCAAAGAGTTTAAATCTGTGAATTTGCCTCTGATTATGTCTTAATATTTAGCTTTCTTTGATTATTTTTTAAATAATGTGTCATGGTACTTTTTAATCTTATTTGGCAGAGTATTTTAAAATTTGGAACCTTTTTAAAAATATATTAGGAATCTTTTTTGACTTCAGTTATAGTCTAGTTTGATTGCCTTATTGTTGAAGAATGCACTGTTTATAGTTTCTACTTTTTAAAAATTTCTGAAGTCTTTCATTATGGCCTGTGGTGTAAGATTGATATTCTTTTTTTCTAGTATACCAGTGATGCTTGAAAATAACATGTATTGTGAGATTTCCAGGTAAAGATAGTGTATCAACATCACAGTGATAACTGATTAGAAAATGCCAAATCTAAGTCAACAATAGAGAAAGCCCCCCTCCCCCCCAAAAAAAACTAGTGTAGTCTACATTTCTGGATCTTGTAAAAGGCTCAGGATCTCCCTCTACATACCTCTGGAACTGGGTGTCAGTGTATGTCTGGAGATGGGACAAAAACCCTCTAAAATAGGGAGCATTAGTTAAAACCATTGAAGATTCTTACATACTTCATGACACTGGGTAACTGCCCTTTCCCGTGCTGACGGATGGAAAAATTTTAAAAAGAGCATGTCTAACCTGGAGGTTGGGAGTTGAGAAAAATGAAAATGGAGATGAAGTGAATCTATGTATACTGAATACTGAGAAATCCTTCCCCTACCCCCCCTCCTCCCAACTTGGCTTTCAGAACTCTGGCAGGAGGGGACTAGATGAGGCTTGGTTCAGTAATCGTAATGGTGATGATGGTGATGATAATCATAATAATAGCAGCAGCAATAGTAGTAAGGTTTGTTTTCAGGTTCCCTTTTCCCTTAACTTTTTGTTTTTTCTTTTAATAGCTCTTTGAAGTTTTTCTTTTCTATTTTCTTCCTCCCTCTCCTTTTTGCTTTTCTTTTTTTTTTTTTTTAAGTTCTTTTCTGCTCATCCCTTCCTCTTTGGCTGTCCACCTACTGGGAAAATTAGTATGAATTAGTAAGAAATGAATATCACAGAAAGTTTTTCAGGGGCATCCAGGCTAATTAACTTTGATTACATAGGGTGCTAAGCACAAAATTGTTACCTCATAGATGCTAACTGAGTTAATAATGTTGTATCATTAACAAATCACAAACATATATTTAAAAATGTGTTTAATATAAAAGTTTGTTCTCTAAAGATATTAAAATGTTTTCCTGTAACCTTATATTATTCATTTGTTACATTATAAACTTTTTAAAAAATTTGATTGTGAATTATTACTAATTCTAAATTAGTAGCCTCAGTAAATTTATTGTGAAACATTGATTCCTCCTTTGAGTGAATGGAGTCTACTCTTCCTATTTATTTTCTTATATTACAGGACAAGTTCCCATTACCATACTATAAAACCAAGTAAATAAAAGAGAGTATTCTAAAACAACTACATACTTTAAATTTGTTCTGTTTCACTTTAGAAACCATTTCTGTTCTTTTAATTTATTATTATGTACCCCTTCAAATAACTATGTTTGTATCCTTTGGATAATTAGAATATAAAATCTGGAATGATTTGGAGTGAGGAAGACTTGTAAAAACATCACTAAATAGGATTGAAATTTTGAATATCTTTAAAATATACATTATGCAATAGACTGGCTTTGACTTGACCAGTTATCATAGCATTAAAGAAAAACAGCTATAGTCCTTTTACAGTCATATAAATAACCAGATTTTGAAGACTTGTAAATGATAAAAGTATCCGCAAATAAATGCTCATTTTCTAAAAGGGAAAAAACAGGGTAAGACAGCTTGGATTTACGTTTATACCAAATCATGCCAAGACCTGATTTAACTAGTGTTTCTTCAGGTTTCAAAAATACTTGGATCTTTGACACACTTAATATAAAGGCAATGTCTTTGATGTGCTTTATTCTCCTTCTTAAAGTGGTAGACATGGTTCATTCATAGGCTTGTATCGTTATGCTTTGCTTATGTAATAGTGAATTGTTTTGTGGTAAGATTATTGTTAACCTGGCAGCTGATAAAAGCTGCAGTATATTTTAACAAAAATAAACAGGTTCAGGGTAAGGGAATATAAACATAGTAAAATCTCGTGTTAAAATCAGAGCTTCCAGTTGTAGTGAACATGTTACAACAGGAAAAGTGAATGTGTTGAAGTTCGGTTAAACAAGATATGGATAATGTAGTACGTGGAAATTGAAGGCTTATTTTATAGCAACGAGGCCCATAAGTTGTAAAAGTAGCAAGCAAAAAATATTGCTTAAATCAGTCAGATGCAAGTCAGAGTTGGATAAAAGGTGGTAGCTCATTGGCTCATAGCTCTCTACCACTTCCCTTCTCTTTTTTCTCCATTCCTTCCAGTTAATAATTAACTTTTCATTTGTTGCATTATTTCTGTTATACTAGTGTGCTGTCTCATAGGTGAGGGAATTATAAAAACAAGAAAATAAACTGTAGAATGTAAAATTCAAATTCTATACTTGTTAATTCTCTTTTAAAAAGAAGGGAGTAGATTGGTGATAGATCTTAGATCTTCAAGAGTATGGGGCTAAGAAAGAGAAGAGAGAAACCAATATTTATCCAGAACACAATATGTGCCGGCATTCTGCTTGATGCTTTATTGTGAGATACGTATATTTAACTGGGATGAATAATCCTTGTAGTATGTTACATCCTTTGGATGGATATTCATCAGCTTTTTTTTTTTTTTTTAATCAGTAGTGGTATTAGGTCAAGAATCGTTTATTATCATTCCCAATTTTCTTACCTATATTGTCATGAAATTAGAGAATTGGGAATTGGAAATTGAAGTGTGACTTTCCCCTTCTATCAGATACAAATAGTAGCATAAGAAAAACCATATCATTTAAAAAATGCTAACTTCTCTTTTTAATTCATTGCCTTAACTCAATAACGT